>JARDWI010000132.1:0-67736 GCA_029378325.1 Elaeagnus macrophylla
TATATGTCCAAAGTTCCACATTCTAGTGTTGTTGATTCTATGATGTTTGTCATGGTCTATACCTATCCTGATTTGGCATGTGTGTCGAGTGTGTTAAGTAGATACATATCCAATCCTTGTAAACCTCATTGGTTCAATGCTACGTGGATTTTGAGATATATCAAAGGCACTCTAGTTATTCGGTTGTCTCAAAGTTGTGCAGGGATACATTGATTTTGACTATGCAAGATATAAGGACAAAAGAAGATCTATACTAGATACATATTCCCTATATTTCATAATCTAGTAAGCTAGAGATGGGACTTGCAATCAATTGTGACACTTTCAACCATTGAAGCAGAATTTGTATTATGCACTCAAGTTGTCACGGAAAGTTTGTGGCTTAGTGGGATTATCAAGCAATTTAAGGTTGGTATTGAATATGTACAAGGAGTTGTGTACTCTAAATCATCCATCCAAGCATCCTGTGTTTCATAGTAAATCAAAATATAATGATACATAAGTTCATTTTATTTGAGACATAATAACACATAATTTAGTTAGGATAGATAAGATAGCTACTGAGGAAAATCCGGTAGACATGCTCATCAAACAATACCCTTGACTAAGTTTCAACATTGTATGAACTTTGTTAGAGTCAAAATCAATAGGAGTAGAAAGGGATAACCAAAGCAATCCATTTTGCATTAGTTATAAATGTGGAGACTTGTTACTTTTGTGCCACCTAAGTCAAAATGGGCATTGGAGGATCCAGATAAAATTAGTAATTATGTTATGGAGGGGCAATAGAGTAGCTTCACATTATGTGTAGATCGTAACATGTGAAGCTTGTGAGGCCCATTCTTCTTAATCCAGTATTGGGTTGAACATAAGGCCCATTATCTCAGGCATTAATTATGGCTTGCCTAGGAGCATTCTGGAAATTTCCAGTGATGGCTATATAAACTTTCTAAACACCTCTTTAGGGTTTAGGCCTTTCATTTGTTTCTCTTGAGTTTCATCTTGTGTCTCTTGTTCTTTTGATTGTTTTAGGATTGCTTCTGGGAAGCTTTTGTGTGTGTTAGTTCGGAGCTGAAGCAATGGTGTTTAGGATTGTGTTGAGTCCCTATGTATTGATTTCTTAATGGTCCTGTAATTATTATAGATTACTTTTATAGTGGATTGTTCTTGTTCCCCCTCATGCGAGATTAGGGTGTTAGTACCCAAATATGAAATTTTTCTGTGCAATTTTTACTTATACCATTATGTTTATGTCCATTGAATGTTTTGAGTTACTTTATTAGCTTTGCAAAGTTCAATTCTTGTAAGTCTTCAGAGATTATTTAGTGATTCAAAATTAATAAAAAAACGTTTCTTGTTTGAATTATAAAACAAAAAACTAATATTAAACACAAAAAAAAAAAAAAAAATGAGCTCAACAATTCAATCCTAAAAATTATCCAATTCTATAGCTTAAAAGAATCCACGATTCAAGAAAAAACTTATTTGTGTCTTTCTTTTGTAATTCCCACATTACTAAAAAACAAGTTAGGACTAAACTATTTATGACATCAAACTATACATTAGAAACTTTCAAGTAAAATGATGCTCAGACAAATAAAACCAAAATTAAAGCAGATTCATCAAAACATACTTGCATCCTTTGCTTTTTTTGCTGTAGCTGAAGAAAGAGCTGCTTACACCCCTTACTTCTCTTCATAAGAGATTTACTCTTTAATTCTATCCCATTTCAAAATGACAGCAAAGTAGAAAGGTTATGGTTTAGCGCTTTCTCTGTGAAAGAAGCAAAGTAGTTTGAGATGAATGATGTTTCCTGTCAAAAGGGGAGTCACTTTCTTACTTAGTAAGGAAGAAAGTAGTACTTTACAAGGTATATCTTATTGGACTTTGTAACTAGTGGCCTCTGCTAGCTATTTTCCTAGTGCACTGAAGGTGCTAATTGGGTAATGCACTGTGCTACTTCAAAACTCCTTCTCCAGTAGCTGCAACACAAAAGCTACTACTAAAGCTAGAATACTTACGCTCTTTTTTAGCTGCTTAGAGCGAAGAATATAAGAAAATACGAAGCTCTCTCTTACCTTATTCTAAAGGCTGCCCTCTCTCAATTGGATGTTGGTCCAGCCTAAGGATTCTGTATCCTACAAAGGGCATCAAACTAGTTAGTCTTCGTTGGAGCTATGAAGCTTACCTCTTATGAAAAAAAGCGAAAGGAAGGAAGAAAGGAAAGGGCATACTTCTATTAAGATTCTAGAGCTTATTCCCTTCTCTAAGGAGGGAGTCAGTCTCTTATTAAAGACTCCCGCTATAGCACTTAATTAAGGGGAGGTGACTCTTATTAAGTTTCTAGAGCTTCATGCCTTCCTTAAGTTAAGTGCTTTGTGTTGCAGGTACTACAAAAATAAGGGTGCTTCTCTTAAGAGTAAGGGAAGGATTTGTTGGTGCGTAGCGCACTTTCTAAAAAAACCCTTACTAGTGCTAGTGGGTCCCGTGGTTCCTATGCTGCCACATTTCTCGATCCTCTTTTAGTAGAAAGGATGGCTCCAACTCACTTAAGAATGGGACGATAGTGGTCTATCAGCAAGCTCGTTCTGATCTTGGACGCAATGCATTGGAATCCTGAAGCACCACCACAAATGCTACCGCGATCGGGCAGTCGTTTGTAAGGCACCACCCTGTTGTGCTAGCATCTAACTCTGGCGTGTCAGCTTAGTGATCCGCATCAAGCCACTTGATGTCTAGCTTTCCAACTGGTAGACTTCTTTTCCCCTAGATCAATGAAGAAGGAAGAAGTTGATTGTTCAGTAAGAACTGGAAGCAAAAGTAAAAAAGGGGTAGGAAAAGAAATAGCTTCGATTGAAATTAGGCTTCCCAATACTTCTGCCCAACGAGCTAACCTCTGGATGCTTTACTACTAACCCTACAAAGGTTCCGAGATGGAGCTTTACTTGAGTCTCAATTAGGAATAGCAATGATCTATGTTTCATACGGCGCATGATTCTAGGGATAGTTTCATTCGACATCATGATGGAGGACATAGTTTATGATTATTAGCTTAGATCATGCCACTAAGCATTTGATTAAAACATTACACAATGATCCTGAACACTTTGTCACATCTCTTTAATATGGATACATTAGCGATCATAGCGATCTCCTCTAGTACTTACTGGTACATTAGGATCCAATTACTCATGACCATCGTTAGGTGCTGCTCTTCATGAATCCTAGCATACCTCTGGTTGGGATGTGTAAGCCCACTACTTAGGGCTAGTGGAGGGGACCCTATCGAGCTCATTTCCCAAAAAAAAAAAAAAAACAATACGTGAGAGTTTCCCTTCATACAACTCGAATTAGATGCCCCAAGAGGCATTCTTTCCTTGTTAAGTTACTAGTGCTTACTTAGCAATAGTAAAAAACTAAGAAGAACCAATAGTAGTCTGCCTACAACATAGATACATAGAACAATGAATGTAGAGGAGTCCCATACCACAGCCTGTAGGACTAAAACGTTCTTGGGCTGATCCCAAAGAACGATAGGGGGAAGGGTATTAAACGATTTAGTTTAAGAGGATAAAAGTAGCTTATTCGCAGCTAGTCGCTACAATGCTATGGTTGGGAGGCTATAGAAGGGCCGCCTATTGAACACAGGGTCAAGTTATACATTCTCCCTCCACATTCAATGTTTCAGGGCATCTGTCCATGTCCAACATACAATATAGACACAAAAGAAGCAAATGGTGAACTTGAGCTTGTTCAGCGTAAGGTTTAATGCTCCTATCTCTTTCTTAGAATCGCCAGTCTCTACTTTCAGTGAATTACTCAAATAGCACAGATTTAAATAAAAAAGTTTTTTGGACGTAAATAGTACTTTTTAGACTTAAACGGTGAGTTTCATTTATATAATATATATAATTTTTACCAAAATATCCCTTTATCTGAATATTCATAAAAACCTCGCTATTTTCGTGTTTCCTTCGAATTCACATTTTGTATGTACAGGTTACATACACATTTATTTTGTATGTAACCTGTACATACAAATTTGTATGTTACATACAAATTTGTATGTAACCTGTACATTCACATTTTGTATGTAACCTGTACATTAACATTTTGTAAATTTGTATGTAACATGTACATACAAATTTGTATGTAACCTGTACATTCACATTTTGTATGTAACCTGTACATTAACATTTTGTAAGCTGTTCAAACAACAATAACATACAAACAATACAATGCATTTCATGTGAATGTACAGGTTACATACAAAATAAATTTGTATGTAACCTGTACATTCACATTTTGCAGGAAAAATAGTTCGTATGTACAGGTAACCTATACATACAAAATGTGAATGTACAGGTTACATACAAAATAAATATGTATGTAACCTGTACATACAAAATGTGAATGTACATAAGTTGTTCTTCTTCTTCTTCTTCTTCCAGTGGGTGATTGCTCTATTACTCCCTCTCTCCTAAATCAAAATTCAAAAGAAGAAAAAATGGCTGCAACAATTGCTCAATTTTCAATGCTCAACATTGAATCAAAGCAAGATGCCGACAAACTCATCACCCACGAAATCTTTCAATTCTGGAAAACAACTTCATTAAAAAGATAAATTTTATTTGGAGGATATTAATTACTTCCTTGGCTCTCAGGTGAGGTTCTTGCTGAGATTAGGAACAAAATACGAACAGTCAACAATGTATATCAGTGAATGAAGCTCTGCGTTGGGTTTGGGGTTAAAAGTGTTATTTGTATCTTGCCAAAACACAGTCGTTTTGCTATATTAGACAAAAAGTCAATTTTTATTGTATATGTAACATTTCAGGGAATTAAATCCTCTACTTTCTAGTCTTTTATTATTGGCCTATTAGCTCGATGGGCTTAATAAAGTTAAGGCCCTACTTTTGTTGAATTAAAACTTAATTTTTTTTAATGATTTAGAATAGAATTAAGAGTTTCATCCTTTCAATTTAGCATACATAGTGAGGGTTTAAGGTCATATAAGTCTTATAACTCTTTGATATAGGCTTTAATATTAATTTTTTTTTTTTAAGTTTGATAGGTTTAGTTTAGTAACTTTTACATATGTCAATCAAGGACAAAATTGTTAAAAAAAATCAAAAAATTAACTTTTTAAGGGTAATTTTGGATTTAAAAATAGGAAAATTTGAAGAAAAAAAAATTCACTATTCTCTTTAGCTCTTCTCATATTTCTCTCATCGTTCTCTCTCCAAATTATGTTCTCTATCTCCTCCTATCTCTCATCATCTATTTTGAGCGTTATTAAATCAATTATGATAATTCTTATTAGAAATGTAAAGTAGATATCTTATTTTATCTCATCTCATATCACATTTAATAACTCCAATAAATTCATGGTTTAAAATTGTCACATCTTATTTAAATCTCATTTCATTCATTCCCATTTAAAATTTATCTTAATATATGAGATTATGGCAATTATAGATAATTATGATTCATTTTCATTGATTTTGTTTACTTGTAATATTTAAGCCTATTTGTGATAAATTAGACATTGTAACATCATATTATCACCATAATTCATAAAAAAAATTCGTTTTAAATAAATATTAATAATTTTTTTAAAATCATGAAGACTTTTTAAATCAATTCGTAGGCAGGCAAAAGTTAATTGTATTTATTCTTAAAAAAATAAAAAATAAATACAAAAAAGGAGTTAACTTTATCTGTATTGTGGCGTGAAAAGGAATACACGTAGTACAAGCTCACGACGGTAAGACTAACAGTAATCATAACACTTTTTTTTTTAATGTAAAAAACATAAAATTAAATATTATTAAAATTTATAATAATAAAAATAATATTCTTTATATTAATATATTTTTCTCTCAATTTAAAGTAAAATTACTAGCCACCCATTAATTACAATTAATGGAATTCTGCGTAAAGTTTCTCTAATATTTGAGTGCATTTTTCAATTATATATCTAGAATAATCCTAAGAAAACTTGATTCCAAATAAATACTTGGCACATTCTTGCTTTACAGGTCCATAAATAAAAATTTATTTTATTTAATATTATTATAAATTTTAAAAATATTACTTTTAATTTTTTTTTTCCAATAGAATTATACATAAAGAATTTGTAAACTAATATAAAGACAAATTGTCTTTATAACAAATATTATTTGGCGGAGTAGGTGACCATCAGCATAAAATAACTTTTTAGGTGACCATGCGCGCTCCTCCGGAAGCACACACTAGAATAAGGGGTAAAAATTGATTGCCGGCATACTCTATCAAACGTGTAATTTTCTCGCCAACTACAGATCCCATACTACCCCCCATAAACTGAAAATCCATAGATCCAATTGCTACTGGAATACCTTTTAATCGACCTGTGCCTGTTTGAACAGCCTCAGTTAACCCTGTCTTTCTTTGATAAGAATGAATACGATCCTTATAAGCTTCCTCTTGCGAATGAAATTCAATAGGATCCATAGAGATCATGTCTTCATCCATAGGATCCCAAGTACCTGGATCGATCGAAAGTTCGATTCTATCTGAACTACTCATTTTCAAATGACATACACAATGTTCACAAATATTCATTTTTAATTTTAAAAGTTTCTTATAATTTAATCCATAACAATTTTCGCATTGAACCCACAAATGCCTGTATTTTTGAGTTACATCTAACTTATTAGAACTTTCTCTTATAGTTAAATCACTATCATCCGTATTAGTTCTTATACTAGAACTCTTGCTTTCACTACTATTTCCTTTCCCTCTTTCGCTATAAATGTAACTGCCAATACAGATTTGAAAGCGAAGATAATCGTCAATGCAACTATTAATGTGATTATTCCAACTATATTTAGTATCATACACGTAATTCAGATCACTAGAATTCCGATAACTATAAAAAGAACCCTCCCGTTCACTTAGAAAAGAATGATCGTTGTCAATCTCAAAAAGTTGATTTTTAATATCAAAATAGATGGAATAACTGTCCCTATTACTATCCCTAACTAAAAGAGTGTCATCAGATATAAAATTATGAATGTCCTTGGCACCAACTAAATGATCAACATTACTATAACGAAAATGGTTATTCTCAATCCCATTAGGAATGCCCTTATCATTTATAATTGAATAAAAATTTACACTACCATTTTCATCAATAGGACCACCAAGACTATCCATTGATTTATTTAGCCAACATCTGTATTCTAACCTCCCCCTAAACAACATCAAATCGAGCCGCCATTTTTCCACAGAGCTTTCTTGCCCCTATTTAGATGAAAAAACAATAGATGAATAGTCATTTGATAACAATCATATGCTTATTCTGATTAGAATCAGCATATAAATCCAACTGCTAAGGTTATTAATTCATAACAAGCAGGTGCTGAAAGCAAAACAATTATGCGAAAATCTGGAGTATCACCTCGCTATATATGATAAAATAGGATAAAACCCCTTTTCAATTATAAATTCGAATATTTTATAAAGAATTTTTTTTTTTTAATAGCGAGCCCCTATGTTGTGTCAAATTCACATTGAAAAAAGAAATAATCGTTCTTTCCTATTCCTAGGAAGAATTTTTTTCGTAAAATCTCGGCTACTAATCCGTTTAGTTCCTATTCCAACACAGAATGAAAATGAAAAGGACAATATACAGGATGGATAGAAGAAATTGTTATACTCGACTCAATCCATGCTCCGAAACCGCAAGATAAGCAGTTAATATATAAATTCAAAAAATATCAAATGATAATATTTAAACTATTAAGAATATCAATTTAATATAAAAATAAAAAAAGAAATACAAAAAAAAGAATACACAAAACCAATCCAAAATACACCAACGATCCATAGGATTTATTGTGGATCCAAGACAACAATAGAAAGGGTTAAGTTGTTTCGTCTTATTAGTAATTCGGCTCAATCCTTTTGAAAAGATTGGGCCGAGTTGAATTTCAATTAAAAGAACGAGCTGTAAGTAATTACAAGATTACAAAGTATCCATAGCTTCAAATTGTATCCATAGCTTCAAATTCAAATTTGATCTCCTTCCATACTTCACAAGCAGCAGCTAGTTCAGGACTCCATTTACTAGCCTCACGAATAATTTCATTACCCTCACGAGCAAGATCACGCCCCTCATTACGAGCTTTTACACATGCTTCTAGAGCTACTCGGTTAGCTACAGCACCAGGTGCATTTCCCCAAGGGTGCCCTAAAGTTCCTCCGCCGAATTGTAGTACGGCATCATCTCCAAAGATCTCGGTCAGAGCAGGCATATGCCAAACGTGAATACCCCCTGAAGCCACAGGAAGAACACCCGGTAGAGAGACCCAATCTTGGGTGAAATAAATACCACGGCTTCGATCTTTTTCAATATAATCATCACGTAGTAAATCAACAAAGCCTAAAGTAATTTCTCTTTCCCCTTCAAGCTTACCTACTACAGTACCAGCGTGAATATGATCTCCACCAGACATACGTAACCCTTTAGCCAGTACACGGAAGTGCATACCATGATTTTCTGTCTATCAATAACTGCATGCATTGCACGGTGGATGTGAAGAAGTAAACCATTATCTCGGCAATAATGAGCCAAGCTAGTGTTTGCAGTGAATCCCCCAGTTAAGTAATCGTGCATTACGATAGGAGCTCCCAATTCTCTGGCAAATACAGCCCTTTTCATCATTTCTTCGCATGTACCTGCAGTAGCATTCAAATAATGCCCTTTGATTTCACCTGTTTCAGCCTGTGCTTTAAAAAGGGCTTCGGCACAAAATAAGAAACGGTCTCTCCAACGCATAAATGGTTGGGAATTCACGTTCTCATCATCTTTGGTAAAATCAAGCCCACCGCGAAGACATTCATAAACAGCTCTACCATAATTCTTAGCGGATAACCCCAATTTAGGTTTAATAGTACATCCTAATAGGGGACGGCCATACTTGTTCAATTTATCTCTCTCAACTTGGATACCATGAGGCGGGCCTTGGAAAGTTTTAGTATAAGCAGTAGGGATTCGCAAATCCTCCAGACGTAGAGCGCGCAGGGCCTTGAATCCAAACACATTACCCACAATGGAAGTAAACATGTTAGTAACAGAGCCTTCTTCAAAAAGGTCTAAGGGGTAAGCTACATAAGCAATATATTGATTTTCTTCTCCAGCAACGGGCTCAATTTGGTAGCATCGACCCTTGTAACGATCAAGACTGGTAAGCCCGTCAGTCCATACAGTTGTCCATGTACCAGTAGAAGATTCAGCAGCTACTGCTGCCCCTGCTTCTTCGGGTGGAACTCCTGGTTGAGGAGTTACTCGAAATGCTGCTAAGATATCAGTATCTTTGGTTTGATAGTCAGGAGTGTAATAATTCAATTTATAATCTTTAACACCCGCTTTGAATCCAACACTTGCTTTAGTCTCTGTTTGTGGTGACATAAGTCCCTCCCTACAACTCATGAATTAAGAATTCTCGCAAAAACTAAGGTCTACTCGACATGAATCAGGAGTTAATGAAACCTTTCATAGGAATTTTTCAAAAAATGATCAAATTAAGAATATCAACCAATCATAACGGTTTGTTATTAAACCGTGGTATTTGATTCGCCAAATACATCATTATTGTATACTCTTTCATATGTGTGGCGCAACCCAATCTTTGTTTTTTTTCAAGTTTTGAATCTCTTATCTTTTTTTGAATCGAAATATCTAAGAAATTCGCTCTTGACAGTAATACATGTTGTATATGTAAATCCTAGATGTAAAAATAGGTGGAATTCATTTATAAAGCATAAAGAAAAGGTCTAAAAAATAAATAAAATAATAAGGGCATAAATCAATATGATGAAATAGGAAAGAAATAAAGGCCAATGAGATAGAAAAAGTGAATCTTAAATAAATAGACTTCGGGTTCGAATTCTATAGATAATATAAAAGGTATTGTCTATAATAATAGGGATAGGCAAATGAAAGACTTTGTCAAGATTTTTATTCATCCACTTGTTGAAAATCGATTTTGGTTGAACTTCAAAATTCATTCATTGAAATAAGTAAACAACTGAATTGACTTTGGTTGGATGGTACCAACGGAATCCTAACGCCCATTTCTTATTGAATTAACCGATCAACTTAAGTTGCTTTACTATCGAATATTTTTTTATTTTTGTATTTTTGATTTCAAGAATTTTCGCAAAAAATTTCAACATATTTTTATTTTATTATGAGAATAAATCCTACTACTTCTGGTCCTGGGGTTCCCGCGCTTGAAAAAAAAAAACTGGGGCGTATTGCTCAAATCATTGGTCCGGTATTGGATGTATCTTTTCCGCCGGGCAAGATGCCTAATATTTACAACGCTCTGATAGTTAAGGGTCGAGATACTCTTGGTCAAGAAATTAATGTGACTTGTGAAGTACAACAATTATTAGGAAATAACCGAGTTCGAGCTGTAGCTATGAGTGCTACAGATGGTCTAATGAGAGGAATGGAAGTGATTGACACAGGAGCTCCTCTAAGTGTTCCAGTCGGCGGAGCGACGCTGGGACGAATTTTCAACGTGCTTGGAGAACCCATTGATAATTTAGGTCCTGTCGATACTCGCACAACATCCCCCATTCATAGATCTGCGCCTGCCTTTATACAATTAGATACAAAATTATCGATTTTTGAAACAGGAATTAAAGTAGTAGACCTTTTAGCTCCTTATCGCCGTGGAGGAAAAATAGGACTATTCGGGGGAGCTGGAGTGGGTAAAACAGTACTCATTATGGAATTGATCAACAACATTGCCAAAGCTCATGGGGGCGTATCCGTATTTGGCGGAGTAGGTGAACACAATTATCGATTGAATTGTCTTTATACAATACTATGGTGTTGTATAACGGTCCTCATTCAGATGGTCTAACACATCTGCTTGAACAGCTAGCAGTTATATGATTTAACATGTTGTACATGGACGAAGAATTAATGCATGCGATCCTCATTAGTAGAAAATATTGACCAGACAAAAGTTATATTAAATTATAATTTTTTTAAACGAATATTATTTTAATATAGTTTGAATTTATGATTTAAAATATAAGAATTAAATTTTACTATTAAATATAAATTACTATAACACGTCAAATCAAATTATTTATAGAACAAGTAAGCTCATTTCTTTCCAAAAATCATTACAGTCAATTCACTGGTGCATTAATTTTTTAATATTTTATTTAAAATAAAATAATTAGATTGCTTATTTTTTTAAAAAAAATTAAGTAATTTTTAAATGCAAATTTTAAAACAAATCCAGTGACATTCAATCCATTACTTCAATATAAGTAAACTCGAACACTCTTTTTACAAAAATAAGTGATAAAATGACTGTTTTTCCTATGCTTCCAAATATACTCTGAAAAATATTATATATCATAAATTAAGGATCTTTCTAAAATTTTATTAGTAAAAACAAAATTTTATATAAACCTTCTATTAAATCAATAACTAATTTCGTAGTCTCACTTTATTTGCTGTAATATCTAGCATTATAATAACTAGAAATTAAACATATAAATATAAAATTATCTAATTTATAAACATGAAAATTTTATATGTTTAATTTCTAGTTATTATAAAAATACTAGACTAAAATATATACATATATATAAAATATATATATTAAAATATGTATATATATATATATATAAACATATAAATATAAAATTATCTAATTTATAAACATGAAAATTTTATATAAAAATAAAGAAATAATCACTAAAATTATTGAATTTATTTTATATTTGAATATAAAATATATTTGTTATATAAAAGTTATATAATAGAATATTGTGACCAAAGTTTGAAATATAGACTCGGTCATAATATTAAGACTTAAATTTTACAAAAATATTTAAGATTGTGTGATGAAAATATTTTACAAAATTCACAAATTATAGGTATAAAATTATAAAAACTTTAATAAACAATAAAAAAATTAGTATTTATTTCTTAAACCAATTATTTTTTTTAATAACTATTAATATAAATGTACCTTATATCTATTTTAACTAATAAATTAAAAATTTATAAAATAGGTAGTTAAATTATTTAAAATGATTATTTAAACTAATTATTAAAAAATACACAATTGTGTGATATTTATGATTAATAAATTTTATTGCAAAAATAAAAAATAAAAAAAAGCTCTAAAAGTTAATGATCTAACAAAATTGAATAAAGATATTTATTGTAAATTTTGTTTAAAATAAATTATAAATAATATTTTACTGATATTATTTGAAATTTATCTATTATATATATATATATATATATTGATTGTTTTTAACATCATGCCTATTATATATCGATACATCTAAAAACACAAATATTATTTAGGAATTATGGATATTTCGTCTTTAAATGTGAAAATAATAATCAAACTGAAAAAAAAAAATTTATTAATTATAAATATGTATAATTATTTCTGTTGATTAAACTAAGATTACAATAACAAAAAACAAAGTAAATTATAATGAAAATGAAGAAAATCGTCGATCTTTTAAATAGATAAGATTGATAAGATAAATATATAAATTTTTTTTTAATGTACATCATCAATAAATTGAGTGCAAACTCTCGCTATTTTATGAAAAATATCTCCATAAAATGAAAAATTGAATTAATATTTCCTCAAATATTTTAGGTACGTTAAAAACTGTTGGAAATAAACTTGATGTGGCCCAAATTATGTTAGATGTTGTAAAAACTAATTTAGGAGTCCATTAAAATGTTAAAGTCCAAAGAGCCCAAATTCTAGAAACATGCTCTAGAATTATCTTAAGAAAAAATCTAGATATTTTAAGAAGAGAAAGTAGTAGAGAGTGGTAGAGAATTCTAGAGAATTGAATAATTTAATAGAAAAATCTAGAAGATGAATTATAACCATTAGATTAAGAGAATGTTGGCAAAATCCTAGCCATTGGTTAGGATGAGCTTTTAGTATAAATAGGGGTGGTCTTGCTCATTTTGTATCAAACCAAAATTTGAGAATCAATAACAAGTATCCTATTCCTCCAAACCAACTTTGTTTCCTTATATTTTCCAAACATCTTAAAGCCTTCTAAAGCATTCATCTTCCAACAAAGTGGTATCAAAGCTAGTTAATTGGTGCCAAACATATCACTATAGCATATCAAATCGAAGCTATCGATGAGAGGAACACGACGGTGAAAAACTCATCCTGATCAGAGTTGGGACGCTCCCTCACGCTCCATTGGAAGTTTGCTGCGCGAAATTACCGAGTCAATCCGAGTTTGGTTGAGTTGGACTGAGTTTGAGGCGAGTTCAAGACCCTCTTAAGGTATTTCGGTGTTCAAAATTCATCTGTGCATTCAGAAATTTAAAATTCTAACTGTATATAAAGATATGGCTAGTAATATGGCATCATTTCAAGTTCCTATGCTAAACAAAAGCAGCTATGATAATTGGAGTATTAAGATGAAGGCTGTATTAGGTGCACATGATGTTTGGGATGTTGTAGAGAAAGGATACAATGAGCCACAAGATGAGGCTACATTATCTCAAGCTCAAAAGGAAAGTTTAAAAGACTCAAGAAAGAGAGACAAGAAAGCTCTCTATCTCATCTATCAAGTTTTAGATGATGATGGTTTTGAGAAGATCTCAAGTGCAACATTTGCTAAGGAAGCATGGGAGAAGTTGCAAACGTCTTGCAAGGGAGCTGAACAAGTCAAGAAGGTACGTCTTCAAACACTAAGAAGTGAATTCGAAGCTTTACATATGAAAAAGTCAGAATCTGTGTCCGACTACTTTTCTAGAGTTTTGGCCGTTTCTAATCAAATGAAAAGAAACGGTGAAAAACTAGAAGATGTAAGGATCATGGAGAAGATACTTCACTCATTAGATCAAAACTTTGAGCACATTGTGGTGACAATAGATGAAACAAAAGTTTTGGAGGAGATGACTATCGACCAATTAATGGGGTCCTTACAAGCTTATGAAGAAAAGTATAAGAAGAAGCAAGAGATCACTAAACAACTCTACAAAATGCAACTCAAGGAGAAAGAAGAAGTTAAAAGTTATGATAGAAATAACCGTGGTCGTGGAAGAGACAGAGGCCAAGGACGAGGAAGAGGAAGAGGTCATGGTCGTGGACAAGGTTGGCATTACAACACTAACACTTCCAACAACTACGAAAAAGGAGAAAGCTCAACAAGAGGATGTGGAAGAGGAAATTCAAACCCACGGTATGAAAAATCTCAAGTTCAGTGTTATAATTGTCAGAAATTTGGACATTATGCTTCAGAATGTAAAGCTCTCAAAATCAAATTTGAAGAAAAGGTCAACTATGTGGAAGATAAAAGAGAAGAAAATGAGACTCTATTACTAGCATATAAAGGCAATGATGAAAAACAAGATAACACTTGGTATCTTGACACTGGTGCAAGCAACCATATGTGTGGAAAAAGAAGCATGTTCGTGGAGCTCAATGAATCAGTAAGCGGTAATGTTTCCTTTGGTGATGAGTCTAAAATTCCAGTGAAAGACAAAGGTAAAATTCTTATTCGGTTGAAGAATGGTAGACAACAATTTATTTCAAATGTCTACTATGTGCCCAATATGAAAAATAATATTTTGAGTTTAGGTCAACTCTTAAAGAAAGGCTATGATATTCACATGAAAGATGGTAGTCTTTCAATAAGAGATAATACAAGTAATTTGATCACCAAGGTGCCAATGTCAAGGAATAGGATGTTCTTGCTTAACATCCAAAACGATGCAGCAAAATGTTTTAAAACTTGCTACAAAGATGCATCTTGGCTTTGGCATATTCGATATGGGCACTTAAACTTTGGTGGCTTAGACTTGCTATCCAAGAAGAACATGGTAAGAGGACTACCTTCAATCAATCAACCTGATCAACTTTGCGAAGGATGCTTACTTAGAAAACAATTCAGGAAAAGTTTTCCAAAGGAGTCAAACTCAAGAGCCCAAAAGCCGCTCGAGCTCATACATACTGACGTCTGTGGACCAATCAAGCCAACCTCTCTCGGTAAAAGTAATTACTTTCTTCTCTTTATAGATGATTTCTCAAGAAAGACGTGGGTGTATTTCTTAAAGAAAAAGTCAGAAGTTTTTTAAGTTTTCAAGAAGTTTAAAGCTGCAGTTGAAAAAGAAAGTGGACGAGAGATTAAGGCTATGAGATCTGATATGGTGGAGAATTTACTTCCAAGGAGTTCCTGGAATTTTGTGAAGCAAATGGAATTCGACACCCTCTAACCGTTCTAAGATCCCCTCAACAAAATGGAGTGGCAGAAAGGAAGAATAGGACAATCCTCGACATGGCACGGAGCATGCTCAAAAGTAAGAGATTGCCAATAGGAATTTTGGGCTGAAGCAGTAGCATGTGCAGTGTACCTCTCCAATCGATCTCCAACAAGAAGTGTTTGGGGAAAGACATCACAAGAGGCATGGAGCGGAAGAAAGCCCGACATTTTTCATCTGAAAGTTTTCGGAAGTATAGCCTATGTTCATGTACCAGATGAGAAAAGAACGAAGCTAGACGATAAAAGTGAAAGTTTCATTTTCATCGGCTATGATGCTAACTCAAAAGGCTACAAGTTGTACAATCCAAGCAATAAAATGATTGTGATTAGTCGAGATGTGACATTTGATGAAGAAGGAGAATGGGATTTTGGATCTCATACAAATGATTTCAAATTCTTTCCTCAATTTGAAGAAGATGAGCAATTGTTAGTGGAGCAACCAAGAAAAGTGCAACAAGAGCCATCCACTCCACCTACTTCACCAACAACAGCTATTGAAAGCTCACCACCATCATTTCAAAATGGATGATTGCAAGCCAATTAATACACCAATAGAGTGTGGTAGTAAGCTATCAAAATATGATGAAGCAAAAAAGGTGGATACAACACTCTTCAAGAGTTTGATTGGCAGTTTACGGTATTTGACATGCACAAGACCTAATATTCTCTATGCTACAGGGCTAATTAGTCGCTACATGGAGCATCCAACCATTAATCACTTCAAGGCTGCTAAAAGAATTCTTCGCTATCTCAAAGGTACAATCAACTTTGGCTTATTCTAATCAACAACAAATGATTACAAGCTTGTTGGTTATAGTGATAGCGATTGGGCTGGAGATGTTGATGATCGAAAAAGTACTACAGGCTTTGTGTTTTTCATGGGAGATACTGCCTTCACTTGGATGTCAAAGAAGCAACCAATAGTCACTCTATCAACCTGTGAAGCTGAGTATGTAGCTGCTACATCATGTGTTTGTCATGGGATATGGCTAAGAAATTTGTTGAAAGAGCTGGGATGGCCACAAGAAAAGTCAACTAAGATTTTTTGTTTACAATAAGTTTGCTATGGCTATGGCAAAGAATCCAGTGTTTCATGATCGAAGCAAACATATTGATACTCGCTACCATTACATAAGAGAGTGCATTACAAGAAAGGATGTACAAGTGGAATACGTGAAGTCTCAAGATCAAATTGCAGACATCTTCACCAAGCCACTTAAGCATGAAGAATTTATTAAGTTGAGAAGCTTGCTTGGAATGACAAATCAAGTTTAAGGGGGGGTGTTGGAAATAAACTTGATGTGGCCCAAATTATGTTAGATGTTGTAAAAACTAATTTAGGAGTCCATTAAAATGTTAAAGTCCAAAGAGCCCAAATTCTAGAAACATGCTCTAGAATTGTCTTAGAAAATATCTAGATATTTTAAGAAGAGAAAGTAGTAGAGAGTGGTAGAGAATTCTAGAGAATTGAATAATTTAATAGAAAAATCTAGAAGATGAATTATAACCATTAGATTAAGAGAATGTTGGCAAAATCCTAGCCATTGGTTAGGATGAGCTTTTAGTATAAATAGGGGTGGTCTTGCTCATTTTGTATCAAGCCAAAATTTGAGAATCAATAACAAGTATCCTATTCCTCCAAACCAACTTTGTTTCCTTATATTTTCCAAACATCTTAAAGCCTTCTAAAGCATTCATCTTCCAACAAAAACACACATATCAAGAACATAAGATACTAAAAAACAAAAAATCCACAATAAATTTGAGCCTAAATTTAACTCTAAAAGATTTAACCAAATGTATCATTCCTTAGGGAAAAAAAATATTGTACGATTGTGCACAACAGTGAGTACCCAAACAAAATACGACCAAAAATGGCCATATTTCAAACGAAAAAAGTGACTCCACTAGAAGGAACCAAACTAAGGCCACGACAATCGAACAAGAGCCAAAACATGGCGATGACAATGCCACTGAACCAAATGACAGCGACGAAAATTGCATGAACCAGAACTAGACAACATTTACGGGCAATCGAAGCAGGGTCAGACAACAACCGACGATTCATCTGTCATTAATGTAAGAACCTGACAACAGCACACCAAAGTTGAACCAGACGACAGAAACCATTTATATAGAAAGTAATGTAATGAACAAACAAGGAATTAAAATTTTATTAAATTGATAAATTCAATTAAAATAACATAATAAATAAAAACTATAAATTACAATAAAAAAATAAATTCAAAGAAGATCGAGGCTCATAAAATAATTTTCTTAAGATAAATTTTTTTCTTAGATGTTTAAAATTAAAGAAAAAAAACCTCCCAAGATACAACGATCCAAACAAACACAATTTCTTATTCACCTCAATATTATTTTTAATATATAAATATACAACTTTGAAACTTTTGCTGAAAAAAATTCAAATAAACTACGACCTATATTTATACTAAATAAATTTTATTCAAAATAATACTTTAAAATGGTATTTAATTATTGGTCAAAATACTATTTTTTTTTTTTTTTTTGTAACGATTCATTCCGTGACAAATTACGGGACACAAAAACAGATATGTACGAAATAAAAACAGATGAGTACGAAATTAATATATTAGACCCATAGAAGCAGTTGAGTACCAAATAAATATATTGGACCTATTTGAGTACGAAATAATTGATTACAGAAGAAAAGCTGCAACAAGCTAAAGAGAATTTCAAACGATGTCATCACTCACAAATCAATGGCAATCAAATTATCAATAATGAAATGGATTGATTTTGAGAATATATATATATATATATATATATATATATATATATATAGAAAAAATAAAAATTAAAAATTTATAAATTAATAAATTGAATTAAAATAACATAATAAATAAAAACTATAAATTATAATAAAAAATAAATTAAAAGAAGATCGGGGCTCATAAAATAATTTTTTTAAGATAAAATTTTTCTTTCACACCGAATATTTGAGATTAAAGAAAAAATATTTTTCAAAATACAATGATCCAAACAGACATAATTTTTCATTCACTTTAATATTATCTTTAACATATAAATATATAATTTTAAAATTTTTGCGGAGAAAATTTTAAATAAATTACGACCTATATTTATATCATTTAAATTTTATTCAAAATAATACTTTAAGATCATATTTAATTGTGGATCAAAATATTCATTTTTTTTAACGATTTATTCCGTGACAAATCACGGGACACAAAAACAGATATGTACGAAATAAATATATTAGACGATCCATAAAAACAGTTGAGTACGAAATAAATATATTTGAGCCGTAAAAACAGTTGAGTACAAAAAGACCCATTTGAGCACAAAATGATTGATTACAGAATAAAGGCTGCAAAAATTAAAAGAAAATTTCAAACGATGTCATCACTCATAAAATCAATGTCAATCAAATTATCAATAATGAAATGGGTTTTTTTGCTAATCTGTTAATATATATATATATATATATATATATATATATATATATATATATATATATATATATATACCCTCAAAATCATAATATATGGAGAAAAAACAAATCATTAATACACTGAAGTTTATTTTTCCACAAATAATTTTAATGTTCGAAAAAATATTCTTAATAAATTAAAATTTAGCATATTATTTGTAATATCCTAAAATTTTAAAATAACATTAATTATAAAAATAGGGAGTTATTTGAGAATAAGTTATAATTTTAAAATAGAATTATAAGTGTAAACAAACTCTTTAAAGATAAAGCAAAAAGTATATTTGAATTAGTTGTACACAATATATTAGACTCTTGTTTAATTAAAAGATAATGATAATAATAATTAAAGAATTCCTAATTACATTAGGTTTCTATACACTTATAAACTCTTTATGAGATCAAAGTATATAAATTCTCTACTAGACCAAAAGAGAAACAAAAAACTTTACGTCTATCCTTCTCTTATATGTCTCTCACAACAACAATCATAAGAGATATGAATTTATGAAGTAAATTAGGTAAGCTTTTTAATTACTCTCCATCACTTTATTATTTTTGATGTAAAAGTTTATGGTTAATGTTTAGGAATTTTTATAAGATAATTATTTGTAAAATTTATGTTAAAACGTGAAAATAAATTATTTATAAACCTTTATATTCGTCAAATAATTTTTATAACAAACTATAATTCTTAACGAGTCTAAGGAATATTTATTTGTTAAAATATAATTTATATTTAATTTATTATGAATTTTCGAAGTTTGTATTTTTAATCTGTCAATTTCTAAATAACTCGTATTTTAGGGTTATTTTATATGAGTTTCGATTTTGATCTGAACGTGAAATTTTTATCTTTGAAACTAGACATAAAAATAAAAATTTTGGTTTTAGAATCATTATAAAAATCCATGTATTTAATTTTATATAATTTTTCGAAGTCAAAATTTTCTGTTGAAAACAGGAAACTTGACAGATTAAAACGAACATTTTTGAATTAGTTTATGGTGTTATATATGTTAAAAATATATGAAAATTTTTATATAATGTTATATATGTCTTATTTATTATGTGGTAAAATTTTATGATTTTTAGATCAGATATGAATAATTTAATAATTTTTTTATTTATATATGTTCGCTGCTAAAAACGTTTACAGCAGATTTTATAAACTGGATTTAAAACCTGTTTTAGCCATGAAAACGGATTCAAAAATATTTGAAAATTTATATACATGTTCATATTTAAGTTATAGAGGTACTGTAAAAATTTCAATTGAAGATAGTTTACTAATATTTTTCTAAAAATGTTTAACTTTAGTAGGGTCGCTGATTTTCTTAAATGGACAGCTTTAAAAGTTAGCGAACAAAAATTATTTTTATAATTGCTAAGCATTCGGTTTTACCCATAAATTTTACTAGACATTTTACTATACCTCTATGAAAATTATATATAATGTTATTATTTTATGACACCATTTAAGCCTATAATAAATTATTTAGTTTCCGTTCACAGTGAAAACAACTAATAATTTTGTGATAAAATACGAAATTTTTAGAAAAGAATATTATGCCTAAATGAGGGTTAGACTCAAGTATTAGGAAAAGGAAGGTAATCTTAAATAATACGAGAGTCTAATATTTATTTAATTGTAATGTATTTAGGTTAAATTTCAAGCGAACTAGTGGGTGATTTTAGCTGTGCTAGTTATTCGTATCAGGTAAGTAGACTAATCCTACTTGTAATATTAAGTATTGTTTGCTTTGTTTGTGTATGAATATTTTCGTGGTCGTTTTTACATATATGTTTTGTTTGTAACCGTTATGACTAAATAGATAGCGTGATCTCATTTTCGTATGTATATGTGCTTTGTGTTTGCATAATTGATTATTTGTTATGTAGTATTGGCATAAGCATGTTCATATGCATAACATTCAAAACTTTTGATGTTAAAAACTCATGTTTTGAATTATAACTTTCGACTTTAAAAATC
The DNA here is from genome assembly GCA_029378325.1 of Elaeagnus macrophylla. Lineage (NCBI taxonomy): Eukaryota > Viridiplantae > Streptophyta > Magnoliopsida > Rosales > Elaeagnaceae > Elaeagnus > Elaeagnus macrophylla. Next base: position 20,832 of record JARDWI010000132.1, read on the forward strand.
AAACAGATTTTTGAAAATGGTTTGATAGAATGCTTTTGACCATCGTTATGATTGGACTCTAATTGGGAGCATATTGTAATTGTTTTGAGCCGTGTGGGGGAGGTGTCCTTGGGTACCCGAGGATATTTGGTTCCTTACCACATGGTTTGGACGTATTTTTGCATGTGAGCATTTGTTATGGAATTCCAGCTTTGACCCTACGATTTTATGACTCACTTGCACTTACCCTTCACACGTGCTAATCACCGACGGGTGATTTATTGTTTGGTCACCGACGGGTGATTTATTGTTTTGGTTGCCGACCGGTGACATTTTGTATTGGCTCCACCATTCATGCGATAGAGTTCATGGCATTCTATAAAATATAGTTTTGAACAGTTTTGTTATGAGTCGTGACATATTGAGAAAGATCATTTTTGAACGTTTCGCTATGAGAAGCGACCTATTAAGAAAGATAAGTTTTTGTATGTTTTGGATACGAGTCACGACATTATTTGAAATATGGTTTTCAAAGATCATTGTTTAAGTAGAGACCATGCATTACATCGACATTGATATTGAAAACACAAGCATTGACATGTTGTTTGTCTTGAATAAATTGTTTATTACATGTGGTTGCTTAATGTTTCAAGTAAGGTAAGTTTGCTTACTGAGTGATTTCACTCACCCCAAGCTTCCTTTCACGTTTTCAGGAACACCATGATGAGAATTTGGCAATGCTTGAGGATTGTTATTGGTTCCTTAAGATTAAGTTCCCTTTTTCTTGGCTAATAAATTGTAAACTTTAATAAGTGCTAAACTTTTTGGCAAGTTTTTCTTTATAAGGTTTTTTTTAGCTATAAAATCTTTTTCCATTTAATGTCTATACAATTTATTAATTTTTCTTTTAATAAAGCCACAATTAATTGTATCAAGGTTTTCAATCTCTTAAATGTTTAGATAATGCCCTTATTTGTATGTAAAATATCGGAGCGTTACATTATTTTAAATAATTTTTATTAATAATACTATTAATTTTTTATTTTATTAATTTGCAACTCACATGTAATTTTTTCATCGTTATTAAATTATTGAAATATTTTTTTAAAAATAATAACAAAATAGAAATATATATTTACTTTTTTATTATGTATATTATAGTTAAAAGATAAAATCTAACTAAAGTAAGGAACTAAAAACTTACTTAAATTAAAAAGTAATTACAAAAAAGTGATACGATGTTCTTGATTTCTTTCGGTATCCTTTTCTCTCTATCGTCATTAAGTTTATAAAAATATTTTCAATTTTTTCTATATTTAAAAAAAATATTGTTGATATTTATGTATGAGAAAATTAATTAATTATTAGTTAAATTAAAAATTATGGTTAATTTTTTTTACACGATCTTATAAAAAATTAAAAATTTACTATTTAAGATACTTAACATAATTAAAAATTATTTATCAATATAAAAGATAAAATATGTGTTTATATAATTAACTTATTAAAATAAATTAATTATAATTTAATTCAAATCAATTAATTCATAACATTATTCTCAATTTTATTATTTTTTTTTAAATTAGTGCAGTTATTAATTTTATTATAAGTTTCACTATAAATATTAAAATTGAACGAGCAGCTACTAACACGAGCAGCTACGTTAGTAGCACTAATATGCTATAAATATGTAAATAAAAATAGCTGAAAAGGTAAATTTTATTGCACAAAAAATAAACTTTGTGTTCGTGTATTTACAACCACTAGTAATACATAAAGTGCATACCAAAAATGAAACAAACGATTTGCTTCCAAACCGAAAATATTGTGTTATTTCTATCATTATATCTTTGATTATACATCATTAAATCTAATAAGAATTAGACCCTAAACTATTATTATATTAAAATGAAAATAAACAATTTACTATATGTGATTTGACGAAAATAAATAAAAAATAACTTCATTTATTGCCTGCATTCCAATTTTATTATTCTTTTTTTTTATAGTAACAATTTTATTATTCTAATTAGTAAGTATTTGTATATTTATTTTTAATTTTATGTTTATTTTTCTTATTTTTATGCTTTACATTATCTAAAATAAAAATATTAAAATTTTTCTTTATTTTATTATTATTTATTATTTAATTTTAAAATTAAAATAAGTTAAAATTTTTGCTTAAATTAAAAATATTATTCAATTTTAAAAATATTAAAAACATACTCATTGAACCTTTTTATTTTTTAATTTTCAATAAAATTGAAAGTCATTTATAACATTTTGAAAATATTGAGAATCATTTAAAAAAATGCAAACTCTAATAATTTATTGATATTTTCTACTTAAACACGCACCTCTATTTTGTATTAGATATATTAGTTTTGGACAGGTGCATTATACATAATTGTATTTCAATAAAATTATAAATTAAAAAAATTAATTTTAAATTAATATATATATATATATATATATATATATATATATATATATATATATATATATATATATATATAATGAGGTTCGATACCATTATCATACAACTCACAAACAATAATAAAATTATTTAAAATTATATTTTAAAATAATTTTCAAGAATTTACAAAATATAATCTTTATTATATAATTTAAATGGAAAAAAATAGTTTCATATGAAAACCAAAATTTTAAACTCAACAAAAAAGTTAAACTGGGACTAGTTACAAATAATATATATAATATTGCATTGTATAAGTTGTAATTCTTCATCAAAATCCTTTAATATAGCATGATAGTTTATAACTCATATCTTGAACTATTTAAGTTTAATTTTAATATTAAGAAAATAGACTTATATTTGTATTTGGATCATATTTGTATTTGGATCTATTGTATGAATCTGTTGGGTTTCAAAGCGAGTCATTTAAACAAAGTAACATTAATATGCGAGTAACAACCTTTTACATCATAAACCTATAAATAAAAATTAGCAAAAAAATTTAATTTCAAATAAATGGAGCAATACAATAAGATTAATAAGAAGAAAAGAAAAACTGCAATGAGGGTGATAAATTGATAACCTACTCAATAATATATTTCAACAACTTTTTTGAAAAAAATATATTTTAAACATCAAATAAATTTAAAATAATTTTCGTTGAAAATAAAAGTCAACAAATGATAGACAAAAAATATAAAATAAAGAAAATAGGAAATATATTTTCACACTTATAATAAGGGTCAAAATACATACAAGTACAAAATATATTAAAGTAATATCAATTCCATAATCTAAGATCTCTCAACTCTATTTTATGTCATTCTTAATGCCTTATTCCTTTTTAAAAAATAATAATAAAAGCAAAAATATCTTTTATAATGTAAAGAAAATACCAAATAAAATTATTGTCAAATAAATATTGAGGAGCAAATATTTTTTATACATAAATTAATAGATCCACCAAAAAAAATATCTTGTCAAAAAAATATATTATATATATTTAAAGCATAAAAAAATATTATTCATCTTCAAATAAATGTAAATTATCAAAAAATTAAAAGTATGAATTAAATATACTTACATTAATATATATACTAATAGAAATAAAATTACCCAACAAAATATATCAAAAAAATTGAAAAATATGAATTGCCAAATAAAAGTTCATAAATAAATACAAATCACCAATTCTCATTTATATCTATTATTTCCCTATTTTCTTAATTTGCTCCATAATATTTGTTTAACAATAATTGAGTAATAGACCTATTAAAAAATATAAATTTTCAAACAAAATATATTATATGATAGAAAATATGAAAAATAAAAAAATATTATTCATCTTAAAATAAATAAAATCATCAAACAAATTAAAAATATAAATAAATATATTTACATTAATTATCTTCTAAAAAATATAAATTACACAATAAAATATATCAAATAAATAGAAAAATATAAATTATTTTAAAAAAATCATTGTCAAATAAATTTTGTGGAGTAAATTTTCTTTATATATAGAGTAATTAATCTATTAAAAAATAAAAATTGTCAAGCAAAATATATTATATAAATAGAAACTATAACAAATAAAAATAGATTATTCATCTTAAAATCTATATTGATACTATATATAAAAGTCTGAATTACTCCAAATATTTTTTTCACAAAATTATCTATATTTTAAGTTATTAGCATTAGTTATTCTTTCAGGATAATAATGACTTTATACATGATAATGTAATAAAGATCACATCCAATAAAAATTATAATAATATGATGATTACTGCATCCAATAAAAACTATAATTATATAATGATTACCACATCCAATAAAGACTATAATCATATAATGATTGCTTCAATAAATAAAAAGTCTAAATATTATTTTATTTTAAAAATATAAGAAAATTAATTTTGTATTTATTTTACATGTTGTAAAAATTAATCAAAGAGAAATAAAAATAAAATAAACTAATTCACAGTCAAGACATGTATTTCAAAGTTGTAAATATAAAATTATTAAACAAATTAAAAATATGAAATAAATATATTTACATTAAATATCTACTAAAAGAAATATAAATTACACAATAAAATATATTAAAAGAATAAAAAATATAAATTATTAAATAAAAGTTATCAAATAAATGTAAATTCATCGATTCTCTTTTATATATATACTAGGTAAATGCAAGTAATAACTTTACTTTACTTTTTATATTTTATATTAATTTTTTATAATATTTTAATGAATAAAATTATTTAAAATAACAAATTAAAATTAACATGAGTATCAAATTCTATCAAGAATTTGCATTACAACACCAAGCTTTGTGATTGATAAAAAATATATAGTAAACAAGAATATGACATTGGCTCATTGTTAGTTGTCCAGAAAATTAAAACTAATTCTCGTATGAAAACCTCAAAGTCTCAAATATGTCTATTTACCATAAATAAAATTAATAATATATCACTTTCTTTTTCTTCATTTTTTAATTTTTTATAATTGATACCAATATATAAATAAAAAGGTTAAGTTTTACTCAAATACCAATGAAGATATAGATTATGATAAATTATGTATTAATTTTTTTAAAAGATATATTTATAAGAAATAATGTTAATAAATAACTATAAGTTTATAATTAGATTTAAAGAGTAGCTTAACACACTTATATATTTTGTTATTGTTAGCTAGACACTTGTCATTTTATGATTAGTTAATGTAAGGTAAGGATAGTGCTTATAAGTATGTATGCTCACTGTTTTGATATCAATCAGAGAATATTTTTATTAGCCTCCTTTCACTGATTTCTTTGCATTCCTCCATGGTATCAAAACTGCTTTGATTTTTTTCTTTAGATTTTTGAAGAGAATTTTCAAAATAAATTTAGAGTCCCACATTGGAAAAGTGAGACACTTGAAAATGCTTTATAAGGATTTGAAAAGATGTGATGGTAAAACAATAAGATGTGATGAGAGTATGACCTTCAAATTACACCCATTTATTTTGGGCCTTTGGATCTATAAAGGGACATAATAGTTCACAACAATTGATTATGATGAATAGTCATGATGGTTGATTCATGATTATTCAAAGATGTTGACTGATGGTTAACCAGCTTTGATCGATGATTGACCGGTGGTTGATCGCGTTAACCGACGTTTGATCGAACTTTGACTAGTCAAAAGAGGTGCAATTTGAGTCATACAATGAATGAAATGTAATCTGAAACCTTGATTGATAATAAGACATGACTCTTGGCCAAAAATGAAGAAATACAATCCAAGTGAAGTGCAAATCATTCTATAAATACCAATGGATCACATGGCATCAAATCCATCCAAAATCCAAAAAGAAAAAAAAAAGTTCTTTACAAAAGCAATTTCCTCTCCATACAAAATATTTCAAGAATAAAATATTCATACATTTTTAATACAACTGCAGTATTAAAACATTATATATATCTTGAGTGCTTTTCAAGTTGAAAGTGTTATAGATTGTCTTTGTTAGTGTTTACCGCAGACAATAAAAGTTTCATTGTATCCTGGAGGCGTATTTGCTAAATCCTAGTGCATCATCGAATTAGTGGGGGCAAATATCGTCTTAAGGAGAGCAATATTATTTTGTGCCTTGAAGCCTTAATTAAATTTTAACAGCAAGTTTTATCCAATTTTCTCAACAATCTTAAGACGCTTTTTCTGTATAATGGCACCATCATCTTCACTTCATGAATTTGCTGTTGATTTTGTCAAGGTGGAGAGGTTTGATGGAGGAAACTTTCGTCATTGGCAAAAGAAACTTCATTTTCTATTAGCAAGTTTGAATGTGGTGTACGTTCTCACTACACCAAAGCCTAAATGAAAATGAAAATGAACCAATAGGAGATACTCGAAGAAGACAAAAATGGGAGCAAGATGATTATGTGTGCAAGGGACATATTTGCAATCCCATATCTGACACTCTTTTTGATCGATACTACAACAAATCTACTGCCAAAGAAATATGGGATGCTTTAGAAGCAAAATATATGTTTGAAGATGCTACAAGCAAGAAATTTCTAGCTTCTAAATTTTTCTAGTAACGCATGGTTGATAATAGAAAAGTAGTAGAGCAATTCCATGAAATATGTCATATTTATAATCAATTTCAACAACATGATATGAAAATGAATGAAACAATTGTTGCATCTTCTATTATTGGTAAATTTTTCCCTTCTTGGAAAGACTACAAAAAGAGTCTTAAGCATAAGAAAGAAGATATAACATGGAAGAATTGGGTCGTCATCTCTGTATTGAGGAGAAAATAGGAATAAGTAATTTGGATGACCAATTCTCTAAGGTACTTATGCTGGATGAAGGAAATGGAAATAGTCACAAAAGAGAAAGGGATGAAACTCTCTCGGGTGACAATAACAAGAAAAGAAAACTTGACTCAAAGTACGAAAGAAACAAGAAAAGGAAGGGCTCATGTTTTAATTGTGGTAAGCTTGGTCATTTCAAGAGAGATTATCGTCTCTTGAAGAAAGGAAAGAATAATGAAAAATCAAGTGTTAAATTTGTGGCCATGGTCAGTGAAGTATTTCTTACTAAAGACAACAATGAATAGTGGATTGATTCTGGTGCAAGTAGGCACGTATGCAAAGATAAAAACATATTTTCCACCTATGAAGCCCTTGATGATGGTTATGTTCTCTACATAGGGAACTCCTCCACTGCTAGTATTAAAGGCAAAGGAAATCTTTAAGTTGAGTTCACTTCTGGGAAAACTTTAACTCTAACTAATGTATATTATGTACCAAAAATTAGAAAGAATCTTGTTTCTGGAAGCCTACTTAATAAGAATGGTTTCAAAGTTGTATTTGAATATAATAAGTTTGTACTTTCTAAAGGGGGAATGTTTGTAGGAAATGGTTATTTGTATGAGGGTATGTTTAAACTTAATATTATTAATAAAATAAATGATTGTTCTGCTTATATTGTTGATTCATTATCTTTATGGCATTATCGTTTAGGACATGTAAATAATAGACGTCTAAATGATATGGCTAATTTAGATTTAATTACTGAGTATGAGCATAATATGCATGAAAAATGTAAAATTTGTGTCCTAACAAAAATTACAAAAACACATTTTTCTAAAGTAGAAAGAACATTACCTTTATTACAATTAGTACATAGTGATGTTTGTGACATACATAGTACTCCTTCGAGAGGTGGAAAACATTACTTTGTTACATTTATTGATGATTACTCTAAGTATTGCTATGTATATTCAATGCGTACAAAAGACGAGGTATTGGATAAATATAAAGCCTACATGGCAGAAGTAGAGAATTTATGTGACACTAAAATAAAGTGTCTAAGAAGTGATCGAGGGGGTGAGTATCATTTCCCTGACTACTGTAAAAATGTTGGCATCATACATGAATTTTCTGCACCTTATAATCCCTAACAAAATGGGGTAGCAGAAAGGAAAAAGAGAACTCTTACAGAAATGGTAAATGCTATGTTATGCAACTTTAGCCTTAGTAAGGGTTTTTGGGGAGAAACATTGTTAACAGCTTGTCACATTCTGAACAGAGTGACAAGTAAAAGCTTAAAGACAACCCCATATGAGTTATGGATGAAAAAGAAGCCTAATTTACACTATCTTAAGATTTGGGGATGTCGCGCTATAGTAAGACTATCTGAATCTAAGATAAAGAAATTAGGAGAAAAAGGAATTGAGTGTATCTTTCTAGGTTATGCTGAATATAGCAAAGTCTATAAGTTTCTAGTAGTGGAACCTAATAACTCTATTGAGATTAATACAGTGATTGAATCAAGAAATGTCATATTTTATGAAAATATATTCTCTACTATACCAAAAATTGTTCAAAATCTTGAACCACCTCAACAAATGATAGAGACCTCACAATATAGAGATAAAAATTCATCTCAAAAGAAAGATGATAGAATATCTCAAAAGATAAATGCCATTAAAAATTCTCCTGAGCAGAAAGAAAGTAAAAGGATTAGAAAAGAAAAATTATTTGGACCTGACTTTGTAGTATATTTAGTTGAAGGGACTAGAAACTCACATATGAAAGAAACTTATGTTTCACAAGAGATAGTTGACTTAGATCCTCTCACATATGAAGTCCCAAGATTCTACATTTTGGAAAGAAGCCATAAATGATGAAATGAATTCCATTATGGGAATAAGACTTGGAAATTGGTAGACCTACCACCAAGGTCGAAACCTATTGGCTGTAAATGGATCTTCACAAAGAAAAAGAAGATTGATGGATCAATTGATAGATTTAAGGCAAGATTAGTAGCAAAAAGCTATAATCAAAAGGAAGGCCTTGATTATTTTGATACCTATGCACCAGTTGCTAGGACTGCTACTATATATTAGAGCATTGGTTGCATTGGCAGCCATTAGTGGCCTTGAGATTCATCAAATGGTTGTTAAGAAAGTTTTTTTTTAATGGAGAGCTTTATGAAAAAATTTACATGGAGCAGCTTCAAGGGGTTGTTGTGCAAGGACAATTGCAAAAAGTATGCAAACTTATCAAGTCTTTATATGGTCTAAAAAAAGAACCTAAACAATGGCATGAGAAATTTGACAAAGTAATTGTTTCTAATGGATTCAGAATTCATGAATCTGACAAATGTGTTTATAACAAATTTATGAAAATAAAGGTGTGATTATATGTCTTTATGTAGATGACATGTTAATTTTTGGAACTGACTTAGAAAGTATTAAAGCTACCAAATCATTTTTGTCATCTAATTTTGATATGAAAGACATGGGGCTTGCAGATGTGATTTTGGGAATTAAGATAATAAGAAATGCAAATGGTCTTACATTAATTCAATCTCACTACGCTGAGAAAATATTAAAGAAATTTAATTATTTTGATTGTAAACCAGTTAGTACACCTTTTGATTCTAACATAAGGCCATTTCCTAATACTGGTAGAGTAGTTTCACAATTAGAATATGCTCGAATCATTGGATGTCTTATGTATGCTATGACATCAACTAGACCAAATATAACCTTTGCTGTTGGAAGATTGAGTATGTATACTAGTAATCCTAGTCAATTACATTGGCAAGCAGTGTATAGAATATTAAAATATTTAAAAGGTACTATGGATTATGGTATACATTGTACAGGTGATCCTTCAGTGTTAGAAGGGTTCATTGATGCTAATTGGATAACTGATCGAGATGATCATACATCCACAAGTGGATGGATATTTACACTTGGAGGAGGAGCTATAACTTGGGGATCTAAAAAGCAAACTTGTATAGCAGACTTTTCCTTATTCTGACAACATTTCAGCATCTGATAGTCTTCTTTTCCAGTAAGAGACTTGCAAGTTGCTTTTCCCACCAGCCTCTACTTTGAATTCCTTCACCTTAGAACCCCTTAGCTCAAATGTTTCTTCTAGTCCTCTTTCTACATCTTTCACCTCTCACTGCTACACCCCAACCTCCACGTCCTACCTTTTCCATACCTTCACCAGTTTCCTCTCCAGAGAATATTTTCATCAATCTCCTTTCATTGATTTCTCTACATTCCTACAACATTTATCTTCTAAACAAGAGACTATTGTGCAACTGGTTAATAAGAACTTGATGAGATAATTATGAATTAAAAAAACAATATATATATATTTTTATAACAATACTTCCTAGGTTTTAACTTATAAGTGACAAAATAGAATTTTTTCTTTTAATAGAAGATGTATTAATAATAATTTTTAATAATGAATAAAAAAAATATAAAAAAAAAAAGTGTATGCTTTTAAGAGTTAGGCTATTATTGATTTTTTTATATAGTAAATTGCTAGAGTCGAATAGCAATATGTGAATTAAATAGACTATTTTTAAAAAAATTGAAAATATCACAAATTAAATTAATTAAATAGCAAAAAATGTTTCCGCAATGTGTGAAAGATGTTGAACTAAATGTCATGAGAATAATTCTATTAAATTAAAATATTGAATAAAATTGTCCAAAATTTATTAATTGTCCATTGTAAAATATATTAAATTAATAATATTTATGTATTTATAATTAAATCAATTTTTTTGAAAATATTGTCCAAATTTATCCCAATAGAATAAAAAAGTAGGATTTTAACTTTATTATATCCTAGGATTATCTATTTACTTAATATATATTCATTTAATAAATAAAAAATAAATTCAATTCAATTAATATTATATATGTATCTATAATTAAGTTAAAATGTCGGATAAAATCATTTAAATTTATGTATGTATTTATAATTAAATCGTAAGATTATCTATTTACTTATATATATGCATTTAATATATAAAAAATAAATTAAATTAATATTATATATGTATTTATAATTAAGTTATTTACAATTAAGTTAAAATGTTGGATAAAATCATTCAAATTTATTGATTTTAGTTTTACATCTATATAATAGTAATAAGATTGGCCTAACAAATTAGAAGGGTTTAAAGCATAATTTGTAACAAAAATGAATTGTGAATATTATAACATTTTATTAGATGAGGGATATAAATTCTAAACAGAAAATTAGGAGGGTTTAAAGCATAATTTGTGACAAAAATGAATTGTGAGTGGTGAATATTATAACATTATATTAGGTGAGGTTGAGTGATGTGAATTCTAAACAGTGAATCGATATTGAAAAGAAACGCTGCTTCTTTTCACTTGTATATTTTTGTTAGCGCTAGAGTAAAAATTAAAAAATATAAATATAAAAAAAATTAATTATTAAAGTAAAAAGTTAATTTTTAAATTAATTAGGTATGGTTAAATGCTATCAAACCCCACCTATGCACAAGTTAGATATCGTCATACCCTCATAAAAGCTCACATTTAAAATAAAGAGTTCCCAAGTCTAAATAAAATTTATTCTAGCAACTAAACTAAATAAATAGATATTAGTAGATTAAACAAAGATACTTACTGAAAAATGAAGAATTTAAGTAACTTAAAATGTCACACGTGAATATAACTTTTTTTATATACACAAAAATAGAAATTTGACTATTATATAATACCTAATTCTCAGGACAATAGACTAATTGAAAAGATAATTGCATAATACAAGCTGATAAAATATTTGAAGTCTTACTTCAAAAGCTAATATTTAATCAATTTAAAAATAGAAACTTCACAATACTAATTAGAATTAAACATGACTTTTATTGGTTTATTTATATTTTCTATATATATACTAATTAGAATTAAAGATGACTTTTGTTGGTTATTTATATTTTGTAGGATAATTTATATTTCTTTTAATATATAATTGGCATGAATATATTTATTTTATATTTTTTTTTTATTTTAAGATGAATAATAGTTTTTATTTTTTATATTTTCTATTTATATAATATATTTTATTTAAAAATTTATTTTTTTAGTATATTTATTACGTTAAATATAAAAAAAAATTTGCTCAACAATATTTATTTAAAGTTGAATTTGTTTGATAAATTTTTAATAAAAGATATAATTTATTATTATTATTATTATTATTAAAAAAGGGACAATAAATGTATTAGGCATAACTTAAAATAGAGTGGAGAGAACTTAAATTATGAAATATCTCTTAACTTAATATGTTTTATACTTTTAGGTATTTTGACCCTTATTATAAATGTAAAAAAAAATTATTTCCTATTTTTTTATTTTTTTTTTTTTATATTCTATAATTTATTGAGTTTTATTTTTTACTTCTATTTTCATTGAAAATTTATTTATTTGATGTTTAAAATAATTTTTTTCAAAAAAATTTGTTGAAATTGATTATTAAGTAGGTTATATCAGTTTATCACAATTCATTATAATTTTATTTTTTATTATTAATCTTACTTTATAACTCAATTTATTTGACATAATTTTTTTTACTAATTTTTTTTACGAGTATACAATATAAAAGTTGTTACTCACATGTCAATATTGTATTAGACAAGTGTACTTGCTTGCAAACTAAGAATGTTCTCATACTATTAATCTATACACAAAGATAAGTGTATTTTTTTATTGCTGAAATTAAACTTGAATAGTTCTAAACATAAGCTTTAAACTATTACTCTATATTAAATGATTTTAGTGAATAACTATAGTTTGTGTAATGTTGTACTATATATATTATTTTTAATTGGCCATGTCCAAGTTTTATTTGAATTTAAAGTTTTGATTTTAATAAACTATTTATTTTTTTGTCTTTTAAATTATATAATAAATATTTTACTTCGTAAACCCTTAAAATTTATTTAAAAAATATATTTTTTAAATAATTTTATTATTTTTTATGTGGACTATTGTGTAATATTATTTTAAAAAATTGTATAATTATAAAAAATAAAATATTTATTAATTTTTAATTTAAAATTATTTTTTTTAATTTATTATTATGGTTAAGATTATGCAAGACAAAAATTAGTAGTCAAATAACAAGCAAAGGAGAAACTTATAAAAAAGTATAAATATAATAATATATAAAAGTGAAGTTTGGCCTTTTTTATTTTTTATTTTTTTAACCTATAAAAATAATCCTTTTTATAATAAAAAAAAATTGTATGTAATGACAACTGTAATACATGACATGAATTTACATTTTTTTTACGAAATATGATTATATAATTTCTATTAGACTATAACATTATGACTATTTTTTTTTTTAATCTTATATGATATTTTGAACCTAATACTTGCAAATGCAACAAATCGTGTTGGAATATCGCTCTTAACGTATTGCAAATAAGGATTTATCATTGAGAGAACCACGTGTTCATCTTATTAAACATGTCTTAATTCATGTAAACGATGTGTAACTCTTTTTTTTTTTTCTAAGTCCCATACAATTGAAAATATTGTTAAAAAGGCAACAATTGAATAAAAATACCTCAAATTGTAATCAAGCATTGTTGTTTTTTTAAGGCCAATAATATCAAAGTGTAGATAGTCCGTGCTGGGGGATTCGGAGGAGGAACAAGACTAATGTACTAGAAACTTCTCCATCAAAGTAATTGAAAATTGTAAACTTTCTTAAATTCCAAAAGCTATTTCCTCTTAAGAAGCACTAAAACTGAGACATTAATTAAACATGACAAATAAAGAAGGAAAAAAAAAAAAGAGTATAAAAAACGAAATAATAAATTAAAAAACCCTAACGATGCTGTTTACATTATCAGATAGAAAACGAGAAAGGCCCAGTGTTATTGTGAACAGTGACCTTCTTTGCTCACATCTTTTACAACCTAAAAATAAGGGATTTTCAGTCCAAAAATACAAATTAGCCGTCATTTCCGAACAAAATGGTCAACAATTATCGAACCAAAAAGCCAGAGAAATAGAACATACACCTAAGGAATTATTATTATAATCGGATAAAAAGATAAGGGACAAACATAGATTACCCTATTATTCCAATAAATAAGCTAAATGACCTTTGTTGCAGCTTTCTTCATAATTGATTTGTATCCCTCTTTATCTATTTTCTTAGCTTTATAAAGGGGCATAAGCAATGATGCAACATAGTCCACAACTGCCTGTTTAATAAGATCTGCCCTGCGGTGATGACTTCTTGAAGACTCTTTATTTACTGTATCCTGGGAAACTGAGCTCTCGGCTAGTTTATCACACTTTGAGGTGGCTTGTTTTGAAGACACATTTGAATCTCCCTCGTCTCTATGGTGCTCAGCAGATTGCAAGTATTCAGACTCAGCTGCCGCAGCTTAAATTTATCTCTTAATATTATTCTCTTAATTGTTTAATTTAAATTATGAATCTCTTTTGCTCCCACATTCTCAGCCATTTATATTGCAAAAAATACAATATTAATTCATATATATATTGCAGGAAAAAAAATGGTCAAGTGTAGCCGTCACTGACCTGATCGGCGAGGCGGGGCATGGCGGTGGAGAGGTCACGTGGAGCTGTCGTGGAAGCGTTGAGGGAGGAGCTGCTTCTTCGTACGGAGGAGCTGTGGCTTGGACGGAGGAGCTGGTTCGTCGTACGCGTTGCTGCAGATACCGCCGGCCAACACTGGAGTCACGGACGAGGGAGGACGGCGACGGCTGGGAGGTTCACGGCTTGCGTCGTGGGGGCGCGCAGCTGGAGGCTAGGCGCTGGGGGGGGGGGGGGGGGGGCTGATTACTTAGGGTTTTCGAATATCAGAGACGAAATAACGCGAGGGACTGGTGAGCTGTGATGTTTATAAATACATTTAGGGACGGTTATTAACCGTCCCGAAAGGTAAAACTTTTAGGGACGGTTAATAACCGTCCCTAAATGTCATTTACGAAAAATTACGCCCAATCGTCCCAAAATCCCACTTTTAGGGACGGTTCACCGGTTTTTTTTTAAAAAAGAACCGTCCCTAAATGTATATATTGTTGTAGTGAAAAACTCAATTTTAATTTTGTGTGCATATAATATTTAAATAAAAAAAATTAATATTTTCAATACAAGATTAAATTCATAAGTATTAGTTAGCAGCTATAGTTATAGTAAATACAAGTATCCTTTAATTAAGTATATTAAAATTGTCCAGTACAAATACTTTGTTAACTTAGTTCAGTCACATTATAAAATAATAATTTAAAAAAAAATTAAAATATAAAATTAAGAAATATATACATAACTATCATTAAATCTTGTTGCTGATTTTTCATAAAAAAAAAAAAAACATTATATTTCTTTCTTGCAATAATATAATTTAGGTCAATTATTTTTTTATAAATTAGTAATTTAATTTTGTTATTGTTGTTTTATTTATTTTTAACAATTTTGTACTTATATATATATATATATATATATATGCGCCCGCGCTATTAGATTAGTTTTGGCCAGCCTGATTTAAATCGTGATATGAACTGTCAACCCTAATCCAAACAAAAAAAAAATTGAGCTGGCTCAAACTAGCCCGAATTGGCCCAAACTTTTATTTATCTGTATTAATTAATCTTTTTTTTCCTTATTTAATATGATATTAATTAAAAAATATTATAAATTTTCTTGTAATTTGGCCCAAACTAGCCCGAATTGGCCCAAATTTTTATTTACCTGTATTAATTAATCTTTTTTTTACCTTATTTAATATGATATTAATTAAAATATATTATAAATTTTCTTGTAATTTTTAATCTAAAATAATAAAAAATTTGAACCAAATTTAATGCATTATAATAATATTAAATATACAAATAAAAATTTATTATAATTTTTTACAAAATTAAAAATTTCAAAACCATAATTATAGTACAAAATAACTCAATGAACAACTACTTAAATTAAAGTAAATAAATATTTTAGACTTAAACTTCATATAATTGTGATTAGTGATAACATAATATATTTATACTTTATTAGTAAAAAAAATGTTTCAAATTTTTTGTAACATGAATTAACAGATTCAACTTAGAAAAAATATTAATAGTAATAATATATGATAATAATTATAATTAGTTTTTATTTTAGTATTATCGGACTGGTTTTAACCCAATCTTAATTTTTTTGTGTTATTTAGACTGGCTCAAATTGGACCCAAATTTAATTTTTTCGTGTTTGATTCATATTTTTCAGTTTATATTCGGTTTGGACAATGATTGTCAAAAATTAACACGAATTTAAACAAATTATCAACAATCATGTTATAGCATAAATTGCCACCCCCAATATATGTATTTGCTTTATACATATAATCTAAACAAAAAATATATATAATTTAATATATAATATTTTTGAAATTTTATATTTGTGTCAATTGTATATTTTTATTTTATTAGATAATTTTCTTGAAAGATAAATCAATTTTAAAGCTTTAGCAAAAAAAAAAAAAAAAATCAATTTTAAAGATAGCGCCTTTGAAATTTATATTTTTTAGATGCCTCCAAACATAGTGTTATATACAAGTCACTATATTTTGTACTAATATTTTTCAATAGTTAAGTAATAAAATGATATATTAATTATTTATATTTTAATTTAATTAATATTTTTATATAAATTAAATTTGTTATGCATTAGAATATATATGTAATGTTAAATATATCTCTAAATATTAGAAATTTTACTTTATATATAATATTATTAATAACTTTAAATAACAAATTGTATAAGGTTTAAAAAATTCTTTTCTGAAAAATAAATAAATATTTTATTATACTAAAATTAAAAATATTTTTGTCCATAAAAATGAAAGGGGGATTTAAACTTATATATGCATACATTTACTGTTATTATTATTATTATTTTTAATTATGGTAGTCTAAATAAGATCAAATCTATCTTTAGTGAGGTTAACTTTTTCATATAGATTAAAAAAAAAAAGTTAAATGTTTGTATTTAAAATAAAAGTTACAAAGGACGTGAGTTAGAGAGAGAATTTTCTCTCAAAATTTTTAAGTTTTACAGTTTTCTCAATTCTTCGATGGCCAAGTTTTTAAGTACTTGCATTGAAGTCTTAACCACTTCTGATTTTTAATTTTATTTTCCTCTTTTAACTCCTAATTAATTTTCTATAGGAATGTATTGTTAATTTATTAAAAAAACTAATTTTCTATTTATTTAATTCTAAAATCTGGTATAGAAACTGTGACATATATAAAAGAAGATGATGATGAAAAGATAATTATGGTATTGTTTGAAGCCCATTTTAATGTAAAAAAATGACATGAATTATGAATAATAAGTAAGATGTAAAAAAATTTAGATTTTTTAAGATCAAAATTTTAAAAAAAATATTGATTTTTTCTTTCTAAACTTGCATAATAGATTAATATATAGTATTAACTAGATAAGAAAAAAATAGATAACTTTAAAGGCTCAAATTTTTCTTCCAAATCTTTATAGTATCTTATTAAATGTTAATTTTGATTTTTTTGAATTATTTATTTATTTAGTCCTTCACTTATTTAAAATTTTATAATTTAATCCCTTATTTTATAATTCACACAATTTAATTCAAAATATTTTAAAATTTGACAAATTTAATTTAAAGTTACAATTTAAATTAATTTAATAGCATTATCTTTAAAATTTGATCGAACTTAACTTTTTAATTTATTTAGTCCTTAACATTTTCAAAATACATAATTTAGTTTTAAATTTATGAAAAAAATTATAATTCGATCTTTAATTTTTCAATAATAAAATAATTATGTATAACACCTTTAAATATTATTATTATTATTATTATTAGGGTTATATGCTGTCATGACCCCCTATTTATTAAAAATCTGATATGACCCCCTCCACTTGATTACATATTATGACAAAAATGCCCTTAATAACCCCTCAGTTGGACGACTATCCAACTCACCTCAACAGAGTTGGACATGTGTCTAACTGAAAACCAGAGGAGTATATTTTAGAGGACATATATGTCCACTCGCCGGAGCTCAGTTGGACGACTGTCCAACTGATTAAATTTTGACCGGTCAGCGACCCCACTCGCCGGAGCCGAGTTGGACACATGTCCAATTAGACTGCCCAGAATAACCCCTCAGTTGGACGTATGTCCAACTCACCTCAACATGTCCAACTGAAAACCAGAGGAGTATATTTTAGAAGACACATATGTCCACTCGCCGGAGCTCCCGGAGCTCAGTTGGATATATGTCCAACTACACTTTACTTGCCGGAGCCGAGTTGGACACATGTCCAACTAAACTGCCCAGAATAATCCCTCAGTTGGACGTATGTCCAACTCATCTTAACAGAGTTGGACATGTGTCCAACTGAAAACCAGTGAGCTTATTTCAACAGAGTATAATTAAATATGATCTAGCAAGTTAACATATATTAATTTCCAAAGCTTTTGATATTTAGTTCCTGTAGTCTTCTTCTAATTATATATATATATATATATATATATATATATATATCCCTCTTTTTTCATTTGCTTTATTCTGATCATTCTGATTAGAGAGCTAATGCTGTCAAAGTACAATTATAAAAAATTGCAGCCCAATACATAGCATTTCTTAAAATGCTGCAAATACCAACTTATAGCATTTTGTAAACGCTGTAAAATGTCAAAATCGTTGTATATCTCATAGGGAATCGTAAAGCACAACGACCTATCAATTAACAAAAATAAAAATAAAAACCGATCCACTCAAAGCGTACCCTCACTCCTCGGTAATGACTCGGCAGCGAAGAAAACAGCGGCCAACTCATCGATGATGACTTGCGGCGAATTCTCACTCCCCAGAAAAAGCTTCGAACAGGATCGAAAGTGTCCTTGTTGAGGTTCTCAGTCCCTATTGAGAACGACAAAGTGTTGAAAATCAATCGACATCCCTCCGGTAAATACACAAACAAAGAAATAAAAACTGTGAAAAATAGAGAAAATAGGGACGAGGGTAAATGAGATATTTTTTAAAAATATGTTAGTGGGGGTTACTTAGATTAAGATTATTAATAAGGGGTTAAACCAGCCTATTTTCCTTATTATTATTATTTATGTTTAAGTTTATATTGAAAGTCAGTCCATCTAATTAGTAGATTTGGCTTGTACGATAACCACAAACTAATAAATTGAAATATTAATGAATACTTGGGGCCCTTTTGCTACAAGTTGTTCAAATTGTGATTGAATTTAATTTTTAATTTTTTAATTTATTTTGAAAAATAAACATTGGTAAACAAATTATATTTTCTTGTTTTATTCCCACTTAGTTCCCAACAAATAATGAGTAAGTTAAGTAAACTAATTAAAGGAAAAGTAAAATTGAAATATGATTTTCAAAAATTTATTTTTTTCAGTTTTAAAAATTATAAAATATGTATAAAAATAGAAGTGAGTTTTAACTAAATTTTAAACTTTAAACTGAATTATCAAATAATACTTATTTTTTTTAAAAAAAAATTAAGTTTAAAAAACCATAATTTGAAAACATAATAGGTTAAGAAACGAGTTCTTATTGTTCTCAAACAACGCATAGAGAAAAGACGAAGTCAATGTTGGCTTGGAAATGAAAAAAAATAAAAAATAACACGTAAACACATGATTTAAATGGAAAAAAGAATCAAAAAAGTGTCAAATAATAGTTAAAGAATTATATGTAATAAAAAAATTATAATAAAGGAGGAAAATAATGAAAATAAAAGTGATAATAATAAAAAAAAGGTTAATAGTATAAATATTTTGTCTTAATTTTAATTTTTAATAATAAAATATTATGGAACTATTTAAATAGTGATTAAATTGTTCATTTTAAAAAATGAATATTTTATATCTTTTGTGAATGTAATATAACATAGGTTAATTATATGATATAATTTATAGAATTTTATTTTTTATTTTTTTAAAAAATAGATATGTTTATTTTTTTATAATATAAATAAAATATATTTTTTAATTTAAAAAAATAAATATATAACTATTTTTATTATTAAATTAAAAATAAAACTAATTAAATTATTTATATTATAGAGTGCATAAATATCCTATTGAAACAAAATAACTTAAAAAGTACTTTATTCTTAATTAATTGGGCGAATAAGTATTTAGCTTTCAGATATGAGGTCGTGAACGTGTAGAGTTGCTCAAATTCTCATGATCTACTCTTCTGCTCAAATTTTCCTAGTCCATCCATTGCCTTGTTTCCTGTGAATTGTGATCTAAGCCTCGACCATCTGATTTTCTTGTTTCAACTCGTCCCTCACTTTGAATCTCCTCGTATTTGTTATCTACTTTGTATTTCAGAATTTCATCACCAACCATTTTCTGATCAAGTTCCACCATTTTTTTTTTTTTTTTTTTTTGTATTCTAATTTTGTACCTTTCGATTTAAAGCTTAAGAAAAACCATTTACGCCTTTTGATATTAGCTTTTTTTGTATTCTACTTCAACATCTTGGTCGTTTCTTGCTTTTATGCTTGTGCTTGTGATTTCCTACGTACTCCCTTTCCAACAACTTTCTTCGTTTTTTTGATCTTTTCAACAAATCCCTCTTTTTTATTCAATTTCGTTTATTTAAGGTTTTTTACTTTATGGATATAAATATATTTATATTTCGTTTTAATTAGTTTATTTTCTGTACTTTCCAAGCTTAACTAGAAAAGCATTTGGAACTTGGGAGGGCAAAAGCTATCAAAAAAAAAAAAAGAAGGTAGATTGCCACAAAAACATGAGACGTTGCCTTTTAATTAATTAGTTCATTTTTTATGTGTGGATCGTATGAAGTGATCAAGGGAGAGTATCGATTTTGAAGAGCAATAGCAACTCCATCAACTTTCCTTGCAACACAAAGACATCAATTGAGGTACCTAATGCATTTCATAGATCTAAATTTCCTTAATTATTTTTTTACTATTTTAAGTGGTTTTTCATGCTTTAATTTTTTTTTTTTTGTTTATAATTCCACTATACCAATATATTTATTTATTTTTAATATATTTTTGCGTCTTAACCTTTTTTTTTTTTTTTTTAATTCTAAGGAATAATGCTCTATGTTTCCTTAATATATTTATATTTTGTTTTAATTTGTTTATTTTGTATCCTTTTCAAGCTTGACTAGAAAAGCATTTGGAACTTATTGGAAGGGCAAAAGCTAAAAAAAAAAAAAAAAGAGTTTGCTTGCAAAAAAACCTGAGTTGTTTTCGTTCAATTAATTAGTTCACTTTTTATGTGTGGATCGTATGATGTGATCGAGGGCAATTGCAACTCCATCGGCTTCCAAAGTCATTTTTTTAGTTTTTTTTTTATTACTAATAGTAGAATGTTTAATTGAAAAAAAAAAAAAAAAAAACAAGTGGTGGGCGTTGAGTTCAAAATTTACACTATTCTCAATTCAAATGATCACTACAAGAAATTTATGATCACTACAATATTAAAAAATGTTGTATGTGATATTGCAGTTATGTTAATTATTCATGATACCTTTTCATGTAACTTCTTAATATAACTACCACAACATAGCTTAGGACACGTAAAATACTTTTCACAATAAAACATTATATATTATTGTATATAATGAAATTTCTCGGGATTATTGTAAAATTTTCTAATTTTTGTAGACAAATATATATTATTAATATTTAACAATATTTTTCACTGTTTATATATTTCTACTTATACTATTTAAATTGAATTTCTTATCATGTACTATCACCTGTAAAAAATAAGTTCTTTTAAATAAGTATTAATATATATATTTTTTAAATCATCAAGAAATTTTAAT
Source organism: Elaeagnus macrophylla (assembly GCA_029378325.1). Classification (NCBI taxonomy): domain Eukaryota; kingdom Viridiplantae; phylum Streptophyta; class Magnoliopsida; order Rosales; family Elaeagnaceae; genus Elaeagnus; species Elaeagnus macrophylla. The sequence goes on from JARDWI010000132.1 coordinate 42,495, forward strand.
TCGTAGGCAGGTAAAAGTTAATTGTATCTGTTGTTTAAAAAAAGGGGAAACTGTATCTGTTTATTGCGTGAAAAGGAATACACGTAATTTCTTGTAGTTCAGGTGGTAAGACTCTCAATTCTCCCACCAAAAATTCAAGTTCGAGTTTTACCTGTGTGTGTGAGTGTATTTTCTCTTATTAATAAAAAAGAAGGGGACTTTTGTGCCCTTTTTTAAATAAAAAAAATACATGTAGTCCAAGCTCTTGACACTAGGACGAACGAAAAGATAACACTTTTTTTTTTTGGTCAATAGAATCATAACACTTGTAAATAGAGAATCTCTAGCCTCTATATAAAGCAAATTGTATCCAACTCTAGCGTGCTCTATATAATAGTCCTCATTCACATGGATCTTGTGGTCAAGTTTCAAATCCTTGCGAGCCACTCCTTTGTTTCCACTCATATAGGTTGACCTTCCAGGCTCATAATTATTATTTTGGCTGACCAAAGCACCATTTAATTGAGCAGGTGGAGTGCCTTCTGTATGAAGTACTCGACTAAATACTTCTTGTAAAGAAGAGATCTCAGAACTAGAAAGAACCTGTGACTTAGCAGTCTCAAAGTCAGAGGGAAGACCAGCAAGAAAACTCATGACAGCCATTTGCTTCTGTTGGCGTTGCTGAACCTTCACATCAGGGCTAAAAGGCATCAAACTATTGAGCTCCTCATAAGTCTTCTTAAATTTCATAAAATAACTCGTGAGAGACTGATCTTGCTTGTCTGCATGCTAAAATGCCTTGCGTACCTCATACATGCGAGAATGGTTTCCTTTACCAAAATATAATAAATCCAAATAATTCATCAATTCCTTAACGAATTCACAATAATTGATCAAGCCAATTACCTCTCTCTCAATACAATTCTGAATCTGTAGAAATAAACGGGCGTCTTCTCTAAACCATGTCTGCTTTGAATCATCTTTAGGAGGTTCGTCAGTCAAATAAGTATCTTTATCAATACTTCTCAAATAAAGTCGAATGGTCTTGCTCCAATCCAAATAATTTGAGCCATTGAGCTTATGGTCTGTGATTTTAGACATCATAAGCACCATATCTGTCACAACACTAGATTTCTTTTCAGTCATAACTCCTACAAACAACAAGACAGCAAACAAGCGAATAAACAAAATCCAACAAAGCAGCGAACAAAAACAGGCAGCGAACAGGAACACAAAATTGGCCAAAACCAAAATTGGAAGAACCCAAACCTAAACCAATGAGTGTTGAACCACCACAAACGACACAGGGGAATGCCGGGGAGCAACACGAGGACGACAGGAGAAGATTTCTAGAAGAGACGCGCCGTCATGCGCTGACACATGGGAAAATTGCAGAAACTCTCGATGGAGCGTGGGGACCACTCGCGGCTCGTCTAGTCACCAAAATCTAGGGTTTTACCAATCGATGGCTGGGCTTCCTCTCTGTGCCAGCGGTGAGAGTAAATGTTCACTCTAAAAGGGTGTCCCAAGTTGAAACCCAAAAATGCACTAAACCCTAATTTGTATTTACCCAAAACCAAACCCTAATTTGAACGAAAAAAGAAAAAACCCCAACTTTGTAACCCTAATGCTCTGATACCATGTTATTCAAGATTGAATAAAATTATTTCTCCTAATTCCATTGAAAAATAATACACATATATAAATACAAAGCTAGGATTCTATCTTCGGAAACTATTTATTTAGGATCCCTATAATTAAGCTAATTAGTTATATACACCTAATATACAACTAATCATAATTAATATATATCTAATAGAATTAAAGATTTCAAGGTGGAAGATTGTGTGGAAGAGAAGATGTGAGTATTATGAGTCATATGGTTGCAACAAGCAGAATCAAAGTACCATGAAGAGTTACCTGATGTGAGAGACAATGCAGTAGGAGGAGGATTACCAGAGTTTGAGAGGACGTGTTTAAGAAGACCTTCAAGTTCTTGAGTAGAGAAGGTGAATTTGTCATGATTACCTTCAGAAACCACAACAATGACAGATGAATTACTTGTTTTACCTGAAGCATTATGATAGGGACTCCGAGGGCAATCCTTCTAAAAATGTCTTGGACCTTTCTTGTGACAAAATTTACATACCTGAATGCGACCTGTGAGAAGATCATGATTGGTCTTGTGGCAATAGGTGCAGCCTTGCTGGTTGGAACCCTTTTTAGAACCCTCTTTTAGGCGATAGTAGGGAGTGGCAAGAACAGAATCAGTAGGTTAAACTTTGAGAACCTCAATCCATGTTTCTTCAGAGCGAAGCTCAGTCACAGTAGTATCTAAGGATGGAAAAGGACTACGATGAAGCAAGGAAGCTCGAACAGGTTCAAAACGATTATGGAGAGCCATGAGAAAAATAACAAGATGCTGGCAATTACGATAAGTGGCAAACATCTCAGCATTAGTTTTGTCTGTCCATGATGGTTCAGAGAGAGCAAAGTTGATCCCAAATAATATGCAATTTAGAGAGAAATTGGTAATTGTTTGATCAGACCTCTGACGTTTAGTATGAAAATCTGTCAAAAATTGATATTGGTTGGCCAAATCTGTGGTAGTGAATCGATTCTTAAGAAATTTTCAAACTTCCTTGGCAGTGTCAAAACGCCCAAACTCACCATGGATTGAGGGTAGAGTAGTGTTGTGGAACCAAGTAATGATTTGATGATGTTTTTTTTCCCAGTCTTTAAGACGGTAAGCAAATTGGGCCTCTGTTTCAGTGGTTGCTTTTATGGGTATAGAGATATCACCGGTTATGAGACGTCATAGCTTGCGTCCTTTCAAAAAACTCCTCATTGCTTGTGCCCAAGCTAGATAGTTAGTATCATCAAGGGTGGTAAAGATTGGTTTAGGGACATCATTTCTATCTATTTTAAGGAGAATAATAGAGAATAGTATAAATGAGTTTATATATGTCAAAGAGAACCTTAAAAATGGAAAGAGCATTCAAAGTCTAAAATCGGAGAAGAACTGGCAGTGAAGGTGGTGAACCAAAGCTGGGAAGTGGGAAGTAGAAAATCGAGTCTGGAGAGCGTGGGCAGGGTACGCTTGGAGCGCGGATCTAGGAACGGGTCAGGCACAGGTTGGGTTGGTTGCGGAGCGGGTTGGGTTGGGTTGGGTTAGATCTATGGGTTGGCGCGTCAGATTTGGAAGCAGATCTTGAAGTGGCGCATGAGGGCGCGTGAGAGGCTATATGGTGGTGATTTTGGTGGCGTTGAAATATTCTGGTTAAGACGAGTCTGATAGTGGTATTTTGGTTTGGATTGGATTAGTATAGGTGATGGTGGTTTACTGTGATGAATAGAGGCGAAAATTTGATGGAAATTTTAGAGGTGTTTGAGAGGCTCTGATACCATGTTAAAAGTATAGAGAGATATAAATAAAGAAAGATATCAGTGTAGTACAAGAGTATAGTACATGTAATACTACAAGAGTGTAATACACGTAATAGTACAAGAGTGTAATATAAGTGAAGTACACTTGTATAGTACAAATATACTGTAATAGTGTAGTACAAGTGAAATACAACTTATATATTAACATTCTTGTTTCAACTCGTCCCTCACTTTGAATCTCCTTGCATTTTTTTTCTACTTTGTATTTCAGAATTTCTTCACCAACCCTTTTCTGATCAAGTTCCACAATTTTTTTTTTTTTTTTTTATATTCTAATTTCAAGATTAAGAAAAACCATTTGCACCTTTTCATTTAAGCTTTTTTTGTCATTTGATATCGAATTTTGTTAAACTTCAACGTCTTGGTCGTTCATTATTTTTATGCTTGTGATTTCCTACGTACACCCTTTCCAATAATATTCTTCGTTTTTGTGATCTTTTGAATAAATCCCTCTTTTTTAATTCACCATCATTTATTTAAGGTTTTTTACTTTACATTATATATATATTTTATATTTCGTTTTAACTAGTTTATTTTCTGTACATTGTATATTTCTACTTATACTATTTAAATTGAATTTCTTGTCATGTACTATCACCTGTAAAAAAAAAAAAAAAAACAAGTCATTTTAAATGAGTACTACTATTTTTTTTTTAAATCATCAAGAAATTTTAATTCGTAGGCAGGTAATAGTTAATTCTATCTACCCTTTTAAAAAGAGGTTAACTGTGTCTGTGTATTGCGGGAAAAGGAATTATGAAGTTCATTTACCCGTATTTTTTAAATTTGAGCAGAACAGTAGATCATATGAGAAATTTTTAAAATTATATAATATATTTATATTTTTTGCTAAAGTTCATTTACCCGTTGCGACAACCATTTAAGTTTGTTAAAGATACTTTCGAGGGGTTGTTTTACAAAAGGGTCAAAATTGGTGGCGTGGTAGTTCCTCACCATCCTTAAAGTGAGTTGCAATTGCGAGACTTCAAACTTATTATTATTATTATTATTATTTTTATTGGTGATGACCTAGACTTTAGAAACCCTGGGCGACACAATTTTGAAACACATAGAAATAACGGGTATGACTGTTTCCTCTCAATTCACAACAAATATTAAGGAAAGTTAATTAATCAAAACTTTTATTTCTTAAATTTCAAAAGCTATAAAAAGTTTGTAAAAATTTAACTGAATTTCAACTTGATTTTAAAATAAAAAATGAAATTAATTTTTAAACAACACTCATTTGAAAAACTTAAATTCAAAATGTAGAAATTAAAAAAAAAAAAAAAAAAGAATTGATTAGAAAAGTGAGCCGCTAGTGGAGTTCACAACACATAGAAAGAAAACAAAATTCCATTTGACTTTTTGTTGTTGTTGTTGGTGGTGGCGGTAAATTGGTTTAATTAGATATTCTTAAGATCCTTGTCCATTAAAATATCATACCCAATTATACTATGTAAAACCCTTCCAAAGAAATATAATACTAATTTATTCAAAACATGTTTAGTACCACAGAATATGCACTTGGTTAAGTCCCTATATCTTTGTCTAGAAAACTTAGAATGACAAACCATAAAAAGTTTCTAAAACTACACATGACAAGATTTAAAACAAGATATAAGTTATACAATTCCAACATGTAAAACCATTTTAAATAACAAAAATGCGAAGGGATTTGAAACATGGTTTCAAGCATAATTTTGATAAAATCATCCTTAGATAAATATATGTAACTTTGCGTAATCAAAACCATCCTCAGATAAATATATGTAACTTTACGTAGAAACCTCTATTAACAAACATAAATTTTGTATTAAATTAGACATTTTAATATTTAAAATAAGACTTAAATAATCCAATTTTAAATAACAAAATTACCGATTCGATATAAACAAAATTTTCAGCACTAATCCAACTTGACATACCTTTGATTAAATAGCCATAATTTTGTCTAGAAATATTGAAATGACAAACCATAAATTATTTCTTAAAATAGACGTCCATATCTTTCTAAAGAGATATAACTCATAGTATAATTTGTGCCGGATGTTTCTCATTTTTTATCTCTAGTTTCTTATTACAGTTTTTTGAAGACTAAAATCATAGCCACAAGCATTAAAGTTTTGACCAAGAAGAATACCCTTTCCATTACAAAGTTTATTAATAACACCGATTAATTATCTCAATTTCATGTAAATCAACGCCACTAATATTGTAATTTTTTGAATTGTGTAGTCTTTATTTTTTAGATTATAAAGTCCGCAATTTCTATATAAACATGATATTTAAAAAAAATGCAATACAAAAAAGTTCTCGAAAAATACAAAATAATTCTATCAAATATAAAATTTACAAAAAGAATTGACCAATAAAATTAAGAATATTAAATTTCAAATTGTTAAAATAAAATAACAATTTTTTTGCCATTAAATTATCTTTATTAATATTTTAAAACTATTTAAAAAGTGACATAATGTCCTATTTTTATAGAAAAATAAAATGACTAAAATTTATAAATATAATGACTTCTACATCCCCGCAATATATAAGAATATCTTTAAATGATGCACATCCCAAATAGTAGCTCTTATCTCGATATCCGTTGGAATTGCTTTCTAGTCTCATATTCTGTTGTTTTGATATAACGCAAGTTGGATCAACCCTTCAAGATCTTCAAGAAAACAAGAAGACTTGAACAATTATTGGAACTGTTGAACAAGGTACTTAACAATTTCATTATGTTCTTTAAGCCAATTCGCTTATTCAGTTTTAATTCTTTGAATGCAATTCCCTTATTTAGCATTTAGTGAAGCCATAATTCTCTGGACCTTTGTCTACAAATAGATCATTCCCGAGTAGAAGACATTTATTCAACATGTTTTGCAAGATTGTTTCGGTCTTGTTTTTAGTTGGGGATTGCATCTTGTAACCCGTTAAGGAGTCATTAAAATGAATTTTATTTCTTGAATGTAGATGCAATGTTTTTTTTTTTTTTTATTTAAAAAAAGTAGTTGAAGTGTTCTTCACTCTTAGTCCAATTGAAGTACATTTGGGAGAAAAAATACTGATCCGTATACTAGCCAAAGAACAATATAAGAAAACAGAACTTGATGAAGGCAATGAACCTCCATTAAAACTCACGGAAGCATTTGTTTGAGCCATTAGGGCTCTCATACCATGTAAAATACCAGAAAAGCAAGAAGAAGAAACAAAATTAGAGAAGAGTGAAGAAGATAAAAATTAAATCTTTTATTTCTTGATGAACTATTTTTGGCTAAGACTGCTATGTATAATTACAAACTTATAATTACATCCTAGGTGTACTTATATTCTCTAATAATTACAAACCTATATTCTCTTATACACTTTCTTTAACTAAACCACACTGCCTAACATTATTAACTATTCTAAATGTAATGAGTATAAATTGCCACCATTCAATTTAAATGGCATCAAATTGGATGGACATTTAAATAAAAATGATGTATCAATCATTTTTTAGTTATGAAAGTATATGATTTGAGCACAATAGATGAAATTTTTGTTTTTATAAGCTTTGAAGGTTGCTATTTCTGATGTGTTTTTTTTTTTCTCCTAATAATTAACTACTCTATGTCTCTTTCTTTGTATGGGTGAAATTATACATAATAATAATAAAAAAAAAAATTATGTGTATAAATGATCAAATTATTAAATTGATTTTAGTTTTAATTTATTTAGTAAAAAAGTATATGTTCATGTTTTATAATGTTAAAAAATATATATTCATTTACGTCATAAAGAAAATAAATATATTTTTTTAAGGGATTAACAATAAAGTTCTGTATATGACATAAAGTTATGCAATCCAAATAAAAAAATTATTTAAGGAGGAAAAAGAAAAAAAAGAAAAGACAAAGGAAAAGAAGAGATAACGACACAAGCAAGAATCTTGGCGGGCTCTTTATATATAGTTGAGCATTTGTCATGCAAGACTCACAGCCCTATTTTACGAAATTATCCCATCTCCTAGCTACTTCATTTCTTTATTAATTACCAACAGTCTATGCTCTATCGTCCAACCCTCGGTTCAATCTCTTGATTTCCTTGTTTCCGGTACTTGTTCCTCGCTTTCAATCTACTTTTATATCTCTTGTTCCGTCTTTTCTAAATTTGTGTTTTCACCAACCTTCGTTCGGGTTAATTTCTTTTGTTTTCCTTTTCCTTCCAAAAAAAAAAAAAGAGCTTTACATATAGTTGAGGCAAACGGAAGAAGAAGAATCTGATCAGGATCCTTTGGATATTTTTGCTTCTCTTGGTACGTTGTTATGTCTTGGTTACTTCTCTATGTATACTTTTACAAAAGCCATAATAACCTTGAGTCTAGACTTAGACGTACACTTCACTTGCTACTTGAACTGCGTAATCACATTGAGATTTAAGAAATCATTTGTTAGTTACAGACTACGCTAAAATGATGGTCTAAACCAATCCAAACATGTGAGTAGTAAGCGGTAAAAAGAATATTACTAGTTTTCTTCCTTCTTTATAGCTTTTATTATTTCATATCTTACCTGACCACCACATCAGTATGATCTAAAATTAGCCAATAATTTTCCTTATTTCCAATTTAACATCTATCTAACTTGTACATCACATTATTCTTTTTTAAATTGTTATGTTAATTTTACAGTGCTAGAAAAGAAAAGGCATTTGAAAAGAAATTATTTCATTGCAAAAGAAAGAATTACAAAGGTACCTTCCTTCCTTCTTAATGATTTTTATTTTTAATACGATATTTGAATGGAATTCTAACAAGGATATTACTTGAAGAATTATCAAACCTTTACCAACCTAATAAAATTGACTTTGCTAATTAGTAGTACTTTTTCATCTTGTCTTCCTTCATTCGATATATATTTTTACGAAAGTAGAGTTGTTTTTTTATTTTTATAAATTTTAGATACTTTTTCTATTAGACATTATGAGACTTTTCAAGCATTTTACATTTCTACTTTGATATATCTGTTAAAAACTATATATTGTTGAGTTTGTTGTTGTAGATTGTAGATTGTGACGTAGTCGAGTTTGTTATACTCTACATGGCTAGTAGTCAATACTATATATGACATATTACAGTCGTGGATTTAGGATTCTAATTCAGGAGGGGCACTACTAAATAATAAAATTTATAAAAAAGGTCTCATATAAAAAATAAACTATATATTAGAGCTAAATAAATTGGAAATAAATTTTTAGACCAAAAAGTATCAAAATGTGGGTTTTTTTAATTTTAATTTTATTTTAATTAAAAAAATTGAGCTTAAACATAAAATTTGAGCATAAAACATTTTTAATTTGGAATATGTGCTCAAAAATAAAATTAAAAGGGGGCACTACGTGTTAAATATAATTAATTATTCATAAAACTTGTAAAATTTTATACATAAAATTACATTTTTATCAAAGTAAGGTGGGGCACGTGCCCCCCGAATTATAAATACATTCGCCTCTGACATATTGTGTGTAGATATTGATATTTCAAGAAATCATAATGAGATTTTCTCTTCCATTTTCCTCCCTCTCTCTGTTCCTCTTCTTCATCATCTTTGTCTCTGCTCTATGGTTTTCAATCTCCCAAAAAAGTATAATTTTTTATAGAAATAAAATGACGAATGTTTTATGAAAGCTGTAGTACTCTATCACACCTAGCTAGAAATCTTCAGTATTTGAATGATCGAAAATGTTACCAGAATACATAAGATGTGTATCTATATCTAACATAGAAACATGCCAAATAAAAAAACATAAACTTGCAAAACTGATAAAAACATGCTTAAATAAAACTTGTTAAATATTTACTAGGTGAACAAACTCTTATAAAAAAATAAAAAATAAAAGTATTGTTGAACAAACGCCAAAACGATGTTATTTATTTAATATTAAAAAAGAAGAGGATAATGATGAATGCGAGAGAGCTCAATTGAAGAAAATTAACCTTACCTAGTAGAAAAGTTGATATGATAAAACGGACTATGAGAAAAAAAGAGAGGAGGAGAAGCAACTCTATTGACACAGTTGTTATTCTTAACTTGCTACCTTTTATTAAAACTTAAATTTACAATTTTACGAAATTAATCATATTTATTATTGAATTTGTACTTCTTTTCAGATTAAGTGCATTAGGAAAATAAGGTCATATTTGACAATAATTTTGATTTATAATTTTTTATTTTTGATTAAATAAACAATATTGTGATTTATGAATGTTTTGTATAAAAATATTCACCAATATATTTAATAACAATTTTATTTTATTACTTTTTTTTAGAAAAATTAATCCGTTATTGGTTTTTTTTTTATTTATTATTATTATTATAAGAAAATCCATTATAAGTTGTTTAGTTATGTTTTATACTTTCTAATTTTTTTCTGAAACAAAGAATTTATTCTGTTATTATTTATAAAGTCATTAAACTTGTTCATGGCACGTTTTAAAGTGTTTATTTTAAAAATAGTTTCAAGAGAAGTAGCTTGATTAAAAATGATTTTAACAAAAATATTTAGATATCTGAGATGAAAATATTAAAAATAAATTTAAGTGACACTTTAGTAATAATTTTAAAATGAAAACATACATTTAAAACGAAAGAGGAGCATAAATGGTCCCTTGTTTTGAAAATTGACAGAAAGGTCTCATAATTATTAGCTCAGGTACTATAATCTTGTAATTATGAAAAATAATTATATTTAGTCTCATAATTATTAGAAATTAGCAGCTAAAGTTTTATAATTTATTCAAAGTGATTCACTTTAATTCTAGGATGAAAGTGCAATTTTTACACTAAAATTTATAATTTTTACAAATAATAGGACTAGTAGTGGATCCCATAATTACAAAATTAAAATGCCCATTTTCACATAATAACTAGATCTCTAGTATTTTGTTCCCCATTCAAAACTAATTCTTATAAAAGCAATAATAACTTACCTTTTTTAAAAGCATAAATAGTATTTCTCAAACTTTTTAAATCATTTCTTATAAAAATTACCAACCATTCTTAAAGTGCTTTGGTCTATTTTAAAACGCTTTTAACCAAAAAGAAACAAGTGGTTCCAAACAGGCTCTCACTCTAGAAGTTTTTTTCGTTGGTGATATTAAAAAATTATATAAGATTTAAAAAATATTATTCATAGTATTAAAATATCAGTAAAAATTAATCAAATATCAAGGCAGGTCTTCACACAAAGGTAAATATTTGACAACTCTAGTATTTTTCAAACTAATCAAACGGGAAAACTACTAGATAAGTCATTGATTGAATAATTGTAACTATTAAAATCATCATTATGTGAAGATCGAAACCTTTGGCTCCATAAGACATAAAATCAGGGTTATTAATACCTACCAGTATTCTTAATTCTCTTGGCGCATTTAACCTCATGAGACCTAGGGTGTTCCAAGCTATGCATCTCATCTTACTACTACAACTTATAAATCCTAATGATACACTTGTTGGAAATAAATTTGATTTGGCCCAAATTATGTTAAGTGTTGTCAAAACTAATTTAAGAGTCCATTAAAATGTTAAAGCCCAAAGAGCCCAAATTCTAGAAACATGCTCTAGAATTGTCTTAAAAAATATCTAGATATTTTAAGAAGAGAGAGTAGTAGAGAATTCTAGAGAATTGAATAATTTAATAGAAAAATCTAGAAGGTAATTTATAACCATTAGATTAAGAGAATGTTGGCAAAATCCTAGCCATTGGTTGGGATGAACTTTTTGTATAAATAGGGGTGATCTTGCTCATTTTGTATCAAGCCAAAATTTGAGAATCAATAACAAGTATCCTATTCCTCCAAACCAACTTTGTTTCCTTATATTTTCCAAACATCTTAAAGCCTTCTAAAGCATTCATCTTCCAAGAAAGTAGTATCAGAGCTAGTAAATTGGTGCCAAACATATCACTATAGCATATCAAATCGAAGCTCTCAACGAGAGGAACACCACGGTGAAGACTTCTTGATCGGAGTTGGGACGCTCCCACACGCTCCGTTGGAAGTTTGTTGCACAAAATTATCGAGTCAATCCGAGTTGGACAAAGTTTGAGGCGAGTTCAAGAACTTAAGGTATTTTGGTGTTCTAAATTCATCTGTATATAAAGATATGGCTAGTAATATGGCATCATTTCAAGTTCCTATGCTCAACAAAAGCAACTATGCTAATTGGAGTATTAAGATGAAGGCTCTGTTAGGTACACATGATGTTTGGGATGTTGTAGAAAAAGGATACAATGAGCCACAAGATGAAGCTACATTATCTCAAGCTCAAAAGGAAAGTTTAAAAGACTCAAGAAAGAGAGACAAGAAAGCTCTCTATCTCATCTATCAAGCTTTAGATGATGATGGTTTTGAGAAGATCTCAAGTGCAACATTTGCTAAGGAAGCATGAGAGAAGCTGCAAACGTCTTGCAAGGGAGCTGAACAAGTCAAGAAGGTACATCTCCAAACACTAAGAGGTGAATTCGAAGCTTTACAAATGAAAAGGTCTGAACCTGTGTCCGACTACTTTTCTAGAGTTTTGGCCGTTTCTAATCAAATGAAAAGAAACGGTGAGAAACTAGAAGATGTAAGGATCATGGAGAAGATACTTTGCTCATTAGATCAAAACTTTGAACACATTATGGTGACAATAGTGGAGACTATTGACCAACTAATGGGGTCCTTACAAGCTTATGAAGAAAAGCATAAGAAGAAGCAAGAGAGATCACTGAACAAATCTTCAAAATGCAACTCAAGGAGAAAAAAGAAGTTAATAGTTATGATAGAAATAACCGTGGCCATGGAAGAGGCAGAGGCCAAGGAAGAGGAAAAGGAAGAGGTCATGGTCGTGGACAAGGTTGGCATTACAATACCAACATTTCCAACAACAACTACGAAAAAGGAGAAAGCTCAACAAGAGGATGTGGAAGAGGAAATTCAAACCCAAGGTATGGAAAATCTCAAGTTCAGTGTTATAATTGTCAGAAATTTGGACATTATGCTTCAAAATGTAGAGCTCACAAAACCAAATTTGAAGAAAAGGTCAACTATGTCGAAGATAAAAGAGAAGAAAATGAGACTCTATTACTAGCATATAAAGGCAATGATGAAAAACAAGATAACACTTGGTATCTTGACACTGGTGCAAGCAACCATATGTGTGGGAAAAGAAGCATGTTCGTTGAGCTCAATGAATCAGTAAGCGGTAATGTTTCCTTTGGTGATGAGTCTAAAATTCTAGAGAAAGGCAAAGGTAAAATTCTTATTCGGTTGAAGAATGGTAGACAACAATTTATTTCAAATGTCTACTATGTGCCCAATATGAAAAATAATATTTTGAGTTTAGGTCAACTCTTAGAGAAAGGCTATGATATTCACATGAAAGATGGTAGTCTTTCAATAAGAGATAATAGAAGTAATTTGATCACCAAGGTGCCAATGTCAAGGAATAGGATGTTCTTGCTTAATATCCAAAATGATGTAGCAAAGTGTCTTAAAACTTGCTACAAAGATGCATCTTGGCTTTGGCATCTTCGATATGGGCATTTAAACTTTGGTGGCTTAGACTTGCTATACAAGAAGAACATGGTAAGAGGACTACCTTCCATCAATCAAACTGATCAACTTCGCGAAGAATGTTTACTTGGAAAACAATTCAGGAAAATTTTTCCAAAGGAGTCAAACTCAAGAGCCCAAAAGCTGCTTGAGCTCATACATACTGACGTCTGTGGACCAATCAAGCCAACCTCTCTCGGTAAAAGTAATTATTTTCTTCTCTTTATAGATGATTTCTCAAGAAAGACGTGGGTGTATTTCTTAAAGAAAAAGTCAGAAGTTTTTGAAGTTTTCAAGAAGTTTAAAGCTGTAGTTGAAAAAGAAAGTGGATGAGAGATCAATGTTATGAGATCCGATCGAGATGGAGAATTCACTTCCAAAGAGTTCCTAGAATTTTGTGAAGCAAATGGAATTCGACGCCCTCTAACTGTTCCAAGATCCCCCCAACAAAATGGAGTGGTAGAAAGGAAGAACAGGACAATCCTCTCAAAAGTAAGAGATTGCCAAAGGAATTTTGGGCTGAAGCAGTAGCATGTGCAGTTTACCAATCCAATCGATTTCCAACAAGAAGTGTTTGGGGAAAGACACCTCAAGAGGCATGGAGCGGAAGAAAGCCCGGCATTTCCCATCTAAAAGTTTTTGGAAGTATAGATGAGAGAAGTACGAAGCTAGATGATAAAAGTGAAAGCTTCATTTTCATCGGCTATGATGCTAACTCAAAGGGCTACAAGTTATACAATCCAAGCAATAAAAGGATTGTGATTAGTCAAGATGTGACATTTGATGAAGAAGGAGAATGGGATTTTGGATCTCATACAAATGATTTCAACTTCTTTCCTCAATTTGAAGAAGATGAGCAATCGTCAGTGGAGCAACCAAGAGAAGTGCAACAAGATCCATCCACTCCACCTACTTTACCAACAACAACTATTGGAGGCTCACCACCATCATTTCTAAATGAAAGAAGCGTCTCACATGCAAGGAATGTAGAAGAAATTTATGAGGACACTGAAAGGATAGAAGATCTCACACTTTTCTATCTATTTGTCGATTGTGAAGCTGTGCAAAACAAGAAATGGAGAGATGCTATGGATGAAGAGATTAAATCAATCACAAAGAATGATACGTGGGTGCTTGTCTCACTTCCAAAAGGGCATAAAGCTATTGGTGTCAAATGGGTCTACAAAACAAAGAAAAATACAATGGGAAATATTGAAAGATACAAGGCCAGACTAGTTGCAAAAGGATATAGACAAAGAGCTGGCATTGACTATGACGAGATATTTGCTCCAGTTGCTCGCCTAGAAACAATAAGACTAATCATTTCTTTAGCAGCTCAAAATAAGTGGAAGATCCATCAGATGGATGTGAAATCTGCCTTCTTGAATGGATTTCTCGAGGAAGAAGTTTACATTGATCAACCGATAGGCTACGTTGTAAAAGGACAAGAAGACAAAGTCTTTAAACTAAAGAAGGCTCTCTATGGACTAAAGCAAGCACTAAGGGCATGGAATAGCATAATTGATAAGTACCTACAACAGAATGATTTCATCAAATGCCCACATGAGCATGCACTTTATGTCAAGATCAAAGAAGGAGATGTCTTGACCGTATGCTTGTATGTGGATGACTTGATCTTCACAGGGAATAAACCAAATATGTTTGAAGAATTCAAGAAAGCAATGACAAAAGAGTTTGAGATGACTGACATTGGACTTATGGTTTATTATCTTAGCATCTAAGTAAAACAACAAGAAGATGGAATTTTCATCTCACAAGAAAGCTACGCAAAGGAGATCCTCAAAAAATTCAAAATGGATGATTGCAAGCCAATTAATACACCAATAGAGTGTGGTAGTAAGCTATCAAAATATGATGAAGCAAAAAAGGTGGATACAACACTCTTCAAGAGTTTGATTGGCAGTCTACGATATTTGACATGCACAAGGCCTGATATTCTTTATGCTACAGGGCTAATAAGTCGCTACATGGAGAATCCAACCATTAATCACTTCAAGGCTGCTAAAAGAATTCTTTGTTATCTCAAAGGTACAATCAACTTTGGCTTGTTCTATTCAACAACAAATGATTACAAGCTTGTTGGTTATAGTGATAGCAATTGGCTGGAGAAGTTGATGATCGAAAAAGTACTACAGGCTTTGTGTTCTTCATGGGAGATACTGCCCTCACCTGGATGTCAAAGAAGCAACCAATAGTCACTTTATCAACCTTTGAAGCTGAGTATGTAGCTGCTACATCATGTGTTTGTCATGGGATATGGCTAAGAAATTTGTTGAAAGAGCTGGGATGGCCAAAAGAAAAGTCAACTAAGATTTTTGTTAACAATAATTCTGCTATGGCTTTGGCAAAGAATCCAATATTTCATGATCGAAGCAAACATATTGATACTCGCTACCATTACATAAGAGAGTGCATCACAAGAAAGGATGTACAAGTGAAATACGTGAAGTCTCAAGATCAAATTGCTGACATCTTCACCAAGCCACTTAAGCATGAAGAATTTATTAAGTTGAGAAGCTTGCTTGGAATGACAAATCAAGTTTAAGGGGGGGTGTTGGAAATAAATTTGATTTGGCCCAAATTATGTTAAGTGTTGTAAAAACTAATTTAAGAGTCCATTAAAATGTCTTAAAAACTAATTTAAGGGCCCAAAGAGCCCAAATTCTAGAAACATGCTCTAGAATTGTCTTAAAAAATATCTAGATATTTTAAGAAAAGAGAGTAGTAGAGAATTCTAGATAATTGAATAATTTAATAGAAAAATCTAGAAGGTAATTTATAACCATTAGATTAAAAGAATGTTGGCAAAATCCTAGCCATTGGTTAGGATGAGCTTTTAGTATAAATAGGAGTGGTCTTGCTCATTTTGTATCAAGCCAAAATTTGAGAATCAATAACAAGTATCCTATTCCTCCAAACCAAATTTGTTTCCTTATATTTTCCAAGCATCTTAAAGCATTCTAAAGCATTCATCTTCCAACAACACTTAGAAGAGCAGCTTACCTTATGTTTAAAAATTCAACCCTAACTCTATATTATTGCCACCACAATCTCTCTTAAATACTATCTATTGCTGCCAATTGATAGTACTAATAAAACAAACTACTTTTTCAATTAATTTGTAGACTTCGAAAATAACAACTACACAAAGCTCATTTGGGACTTTGAACCAATCATCTTGAGAAAACACCAAAAAAAAAAACTTCTTTCTGCAGCCTAGGTATAACAGAACTCTGTTTCTTTTAATATTAATTAGTACGTAGCAAGACTTAAATTATAAATTGAACTAGGAAGACTATGATATCACCTAGCCAATATCTGCAACTCAACTTCAATTTCTTGAGCTTATTCTTGTTCTACTCTCCCACTTCGATCATTCAAAATGAAAACCCAGATTTAGAAGAGAAGTTTTGATTTGGTAAAGATGAAATAAAATGTAGTTTTATAAAATATTGATCTGGATTCAATTATACCAAAATCTAAATGATCAACCTAAACTTACCCCTCATGCAAGAGGAAGGTAATGGCTATAGAGGTAAGCAATTTTCTGATGTTCTTTGGACTTTCTTCACTAAATCACACCCTTTTTCTTCAAGTTCTCATATGTTTATACCCTTCAATAGTTAATCAGCTTTGAATTCGTCTAGAAAAAAGGACGGTTCCATCATGTGATAGTGATAAGTGTATAAAAATATTATCCACTATTTTCCAATAACTAACAAGATAGTAATTAATTCTGTCATTTACCTACTTGATTACAAAAGGAAATTGACCTTGCGAAAACTCTTCCTCCCTCCCGATCTCAGCCATGTTAAGCATGGTTGCTGTCGCCGTCTTCCTCCCCTCTTATAAGTGCTTCTAGGCACCAAACCCCAAGGTTTGATTGGATCTTTCAACAATGTAAGGGCCTGCATTCTCATTCGTGGTTTCGTGACTAGGGCTTGGTCCCTTGGCCCTTGATTTTTGTCCTTGCCAGATCTGTTTGCTGGCTCTTTTTCTCTTGTTGCCGTGGAAGGAGGTGCCTAGTGGTTCTTGTGTGTGATTGTAGGGTCAACGGGACCAGGGACTTTTCACTTGAGGCCCTAAGATTTCTAGAAGAGGCAGGGAGGATCTTTAATTCTTGAAGGTTGCAGGTGGCGTTCTAAGAGGTGCTTCTCAAACTGCGTTATGAGATATTTGTATTTCATCCCTTGCTTGTACGTGCTCTTCCTAATGTAGTGTTCTGCTTTAGTTGTTGGTTGTTGGTTGTTGCTGCTACTGGTGTCTGTAGTGTTGTGTTCTAGTGGCTAGTAGTTACGTTGTGAAACCTTAAATCTATAGTTCGCTGTGAGCCTAGGCGAGGTTTGGCTGTTTAGTAGTTTCTTTGAATTACGGGGGCTTTGGATGTAAACAGAGTGTTGTTGGTGTATGTGGTTACATTTTTGTTCTAGCCCTGGAGGCTTGATCTTCCTTGGCTATCGTTCTAGACCGGGAGGTTTGATCTTCCTTGGCTATTGTTCTACTAGTTTTGGTTAAGGTTGTTATTGGTTTTCTTGTCTTTTGGTGTGCTAGTCTACTTGTAGGATTCTATTGGTGTGGAATGCTCAGGGAATGGGTAAGGCAGACACTATGAATGTTTTGTTTGATGCTAAGCAAGTATATCACCCTGATATTGTCTGCTTAATGGAAACAAGAGCCAAAAGGAAGTGAGCTGTGAGAATTTGTAGAAGGCTTATTGGCTATCCTAATTATGAGATTGTCAAGCCAATTGGTCATGCTGAGCTGTCTGGGTGTATGGTGATTATGTGGTTGTAAGGAGAGGAGGTGGTTTCGGTGTTTAACAACAATAGTGGTACTGTGGATATGGTGGTAGGGTATTGTGGTTGCTTTACCTTTGTGTATGGTGTGAGAGATGAGAGGATGAGGTGTGAAGAATTTGATATAATTCTAATGGCTAAGGGTGAAGATAGTGTGTCGTGGATGGTTGCAAGAGATTTTATTGAGATGCTTGACAGTACTGAGAAAGATGGGGGGGCTGAGTGTGATTTTTGAAGAGCAAGGACCTTTAGGGATTTATCAATGGATGTGATGTCCTTGATGTTAAAGTTAAGGGGTGTTTTTGTACTTGGAGGATTGGGAGGGAGGCTGGTGAGTTTGTGTAAGAAAGAATGGATAGAGTCTTGGTGAAACTGGTACATGTTGGATAAGTTCCCAAATATGGTGGTAAGTGTTCCCCCTATTGTTAATTCTGACCATAATATGATTATTTCTGATCTTAATCCTAAGTTTCAATTGAATGGGAGGAGGAGGTTTAAATATGAAATGAAATGGAAAGAACATGAGGATTATTTGGAGAAGGTAGAAAATGAGTGGAATTCGTATAATCATGATAGAACTATGGGGAAGCTTTTGAGGAAGCTTGGGGCACTAGAAAAAGGCTAAAAATTTGGAGTAAATCTTGTGGGGTAATCCTAGGAAGAAACTTGCAAAACTTATGAAACAGCTAGGAGAGTTGGAAGAAATGGGTGGTTCAACTTGGGAAGATCAAAAGAAAATTAAGAGTGAAAATTGTGCTATTTAGAGAAAGGAAGAGTTGTATTAGGGGCAAAGAACAAGAGTTGAATGGTTAAATTTTGGTGTATTTAACAATAGGTTCTTTCATCAAAGTGTGGTTTGCAGGAGAAGTTTTAATAAAGTTGGCAAATTAAAGGATAACAATGGTGTTTGGCATGATGAGGTTGAGGTGGTGGCGGGTCTTATTCAAGATTATTTTTGCCAGGTATAAGTCTGATGGCTATTAGGATATGGATGGGACTTTAGGGGTGGTGCAACCAGTGGTTACTGAGGCTATGAATCTTGAGCTTACTAGAGAGCCTACTTTTGAGGAGGTTAAGAAAGTTGTTTGTAGTTTAGGCAAGAATAAGTCACCCGGGCTCGATGGGTTTGGTGGCTCATTTTATCATAACCACTTTGATTTGGTGAGGGATGTTGTGTTTGAAGCTGTTAAAAATTTCTTTGAGAATGGTCTTGTTGTTTCTGTCAATGAGATGTCCAATTTTGTCCAAAGTTTGATATATAAGGTGCTTAAGGGAGTGTACTTTCCTGATGTTCATTTTCTAAAGGCTAAGGCTTATGTTGTGAGTTCATGGGCTGGGAAGAGCATCTGCTTTGGTAAGGAAGTTTTGCAGGAGGGTGTGTGGAATATTGAGTGTGGTAGAAGTGTAAGCATTTTGGGTGATAGATGGCTGGTTACGGCAGGCTTGCTGGAGGAGTTTAGAGTGGAGGGTTTGGAGCATGTTTGTGACCTAAGTGACCCAATTACTCATTGTTGGCAGTCTGAGTTGATTAATACTATTTTCCCAACATGGATTACGGAGGAGATATTGAGGTTGCCCATATCCAGATTCGATAAATTACTGCAAAGTCATGTTATAGGCTTTTACATGAAGCTAAGTGTGAGTATGGTGAACAGGCTGCTTCTGGATCACAATGAATATAAACTTGGTTTTTTGTAGAAGCTTAAGATGCCTACCAAGATCAAAACTTTTATATGGAAAGATGTGGGAAGTTTTCTCCATGTCAAAAGCTTGTTGAAAAGAAGAATTTATGTGGATAATGTTTGTAGTTTGTCCAAGGTGTTTGATGCATGAAGAAACCCTTGAGCATTTATGGATGTGTGGTTCCTATCAAATTTGTACTTTGATATGAACATGGAGCTGGAAGTGAACTTGGAAGGTGGTTGCAGAGTCGATTCTTGGAGCTTAGAAAAAGAACTGATGGCAAGGATGAAGGTTATGTGAGGGTGTGTTGCTTGCTTTGGCAAATTTGGTTGAGGAGAAATAAAGCTCAGTTTTTTTTACGTGCAGTCCAAAGTGCAGCAAAACAAGCTTCACAATTCTTGGATATTTGAGAGAAGGGGAGAGTATGGGTGGTATGTTTGGGATGCTAAGCATTTGGTTAGTCTCTTTATCCATTATGTTGTACAATGGGCTAGTAGGGGGGGGGGGGGGGGGGGGGGGAAATAGGGTAGCTGATAGTCTGAAAAAAAAAAAGATTCTTAAAACCATAATTGAATTAATAAAGTTATTTTCTAAAGTAACCGATCCTATAAAATTAATCCAAAACAAACTTTTGAATTGGATTGACTAGATTGGTTTTTGTGTTCTCCTTTTTTTTTTTTTTTTTTCAAACGTAAAATTTTGTAAAAAAAAAAAAAAGAAAGAAAAATATATATACACTCATAAAAAAGTGAATGTAATGCAAAGTTGGAGCTATAATTTTAAGCACTAATAAAACTTTGCATATATATTCTTTAGGAAACTGCAAAGTATTTATCACAATACTAGAAAGTGATTATGACTTGTGAGATATAGCAAGTTCAATTAAAGTAATATTTGTTATTGTTGGGAGTGGTCAAGTACTTTTGATAAGGAAGTCAAAAACTTGTATTTAATGTTAAAATGCATATGTGTTAGGCCACATTTAGATTTAATTACATAATATACTCACTTTATAAATTAAATTTTATTTTTATCGTTTTTCACGTGATATATATTTTTTAAAAAACATAAAAAAAAATTTTCTTCATATTTTAAAAACATATAAATAACTACGTCATGTAAAGACCATAAAGATTTTACCTTTTATGTAACAAGGAGATATGGTAATTTACAATTACTGCCCTCTGCTTAATTTTTTCTAATAAGAGAATAGGTAGAGTTAGAACTAGGGGCGAGCATAGATCGAAACTGCATGTTTTTCATTAATCTGAATCCGAAGTAGATTTGAAGAACTCTAATCCAAATTCGATCAATTATTTAATCAATCTAAACCAATTTGAATCCGAGGAAAATGAATTTTTTGGATAAGACAAGGTCATATTGATATTATAACTTATTTTTGAATTATTGTCATGTATAAAATACAATGTATGCTAACATTTAAATTTTATGTTAGTATATCTTTTATAATTTTTTTTATTTATAGTCACAATTAAAAAAATCAAAATAATAAAAAGTATGCTCTTGAAGATTATCAAATTATTAGAGATGATTTAACATTTATATTAATTTCTTAAACTAAAATAATAATTTAATGTAATTGTGGCATGTATAATATTTAATATGCATTTATTTATAATACAGTAGTAATTTAGTCTGGATCGAAATACAGATGATTATAAAATCTGTCAATCCGAATCCAATTCTAATCTAAATATATTATATACTTTCCAATCTAAATCCGATTCGACAATAAAATCTACTAATCTAATTTGATTTGAATCCAAAGGATCTAATCAAATTTTTTAATTAGGCTGATTGGGAAAATTTGCTCAACTCTAATTAAAAGCTTAAATTATTTGTAGTTAGAGTACATTGGATACCCAACTTACTAGCTAGGAAAATGATATATAGCCTGGCAGTGATATATCATGGCATTATGTGTCTTTCTAATACTAGCTCTTATTTATTGTTACATCAAAAACTACTCACTGAGACATTTGGTAAGTTGTATATACTTATGAGCGCGGCTATTAGACATTTGGTAAGTTATATATACTTGTAAGCGGGGCTATATAGCAATATTTTACTAGTTCACTATAATTAGTCAATCTTCATAAATGAGACATGAGTATATTATTGTCATATGTTATAAAATAATAGTGAAAGATGCAAAAATCTAATGTTTGGCTATTTGGATTGATTTAACTATATAACCTAATATATGTTGTACATCATATCAAATCTCAAGCTTTAATATATTAATTTTAAAAGTGTTTTTTTTTTTTTGACATTCTAGCAACATATGGAGTGTGCTACTACATTTGTTTCTACTGTTGTTGCAAAAATTGCCGAGGGTACAGTTGAGGCACTTAGACACCAAGTGAGTTATCTAGTTCACCATGGAAGCAACATTGAAAATCTAAAGAACCAAGTTAAAGTCTTAGGTGATGCAAGAGACGATGTGGAGATCCTTGTTGAACAAGACGAGAGAAAGGGTTTAAAGATCCTTCCTACAGTCAAGCATTGGATGGGAAAAGTGGATGAGATCATTAAAGAGGCAGACAGATTCTTGAAAGATGAATACGACCCAAAAACTAGGTGCGTGTATCTAAAGGCCCGTCATCATTGTAGCAGAAAAGCTATGAAATTGGCTTTGAAAGTTGTTGAAGTTCTCCAAGAAAAAGACAAGTTTCCCAATAAAGTTGCGTATGATGGTCATGCACAAGAAACATGGAGCAAAGTATCCAAAGATTATCAGGCTCTAGCATCAAGGATTTCACTTGTGGAGAATATCATGAATGAATTTAAAACATGGAGCGTGATTGGGGTCTATGGAATTGGTGGTGTTGGAAAGACCACGCTTGCCAAAGATGTTGCTAGGGAGGCTAAAAAACACAAGTACTTATTTGATGATGTTGCTCTAGTGTTAGATGTGAAACAAAATCCAAAACTAGAAAACATTCAGAAAATGATTGCTGAAAGTTTAGATTTGGAGTTTCCTAAAGATCAAACAGTAGACAATGTTGCCAATCGTCTATTTAATAGGATGAAAGACAAGAACGTTTTGGTGATTTTTGATGATGTATGGGAAGAAATTGATTTGGAGAAATTGGGGCTTCATTCTGGGGGTTGCAAGATATTGATGACCTCTAGAAGTAGAGAAGTATTGTCCTCTAGAATGGGTATAAAAAAGATTTTTCTTCTTGACATTTTGGATGAAGAAGAAACATGGCGTCTATTTGTAAAAGTTACAGGTGATCAAGCTGTAAACGATTACAAAATAAAAAATATAGCAAAGGAAGTTGCTTACAGGTGTGGAGGGCAACCAATGTTAATTGTAATTGTTGCGGGAGCTTTGAGAAATAAAACAAGTTTACATCAATGGAGAGATATATGGAGAAGACTGAAGAATTTTGATGGGAAGGAAGTTTTGCAAGAAAAAGCATACTCAAGTATAGAATGGAGTTACAATCAGTTAGATGATGAGGAAGCCAAGAAATTGTTCTTATTTTGTGCTTCACTTGCACACCAATATTTCTCCATCAATCACATGCTACCATATAGTATTGGCATGAATTTATTTAAGAATGTCCATACTGTTCAAGAAGCACGAGATAGATTGCATACATTGGTTGATAAACTCAAAGACTCATCTTTGTTACTTGATAATGTTACTAGTGATCAGTCATTCAAAATTCATGATCTTGTTAGAGAAGTTGGCATTTCAATTGGGCGCAAAGATCATAATATCTTATCTATTGGACCAGGACAAGAATTGAGAGAATGGCCAGATAATGATTTTCTTGAAAATTGCACCATGATTTTTTTCAATGTACCTAGTGCTATTTACAAGATTCCTAAAAGATTGGAATGCCCAAAACTAGAATTTTTGGCTGTCTACAATTATTTTATTAGCAATTTACAAGAAATATCGAGCAACTTCTTTGAAGAAATAAAGACATTAAAAGTGTTAGATTTAACCTCATTCAAGCTGTCATTGTTACCTTCATCCTTTGTTTCCCTTACAAATCTTAAGACTTTGTGCCTAGATCACTCTGTATTGGGAGACATTTCTCTAGTTGGACAGTTAAAGAACCTTGAAATTTTAAGCCTTGCGGATGCTAAATTTAAACAATTACCAAAAGAAATGGGACAATTGACTCATCTAAGGTTGTTGGATTTGAGTTATTGTCCTAAACTTGAAGTGATTGCTCCTAATGTTCTATCAAGCATGACATCATTGGAAGAGTTAAAAATGATAAATAGTTTTAACGGATGGGAGACTGAAGGTAATGCTAGCCTTTCTGAGCTGAAGAAGCTATCTCATCTAGCCACATTGGAGATTCATATTCCAAATGTTTCCCTTATTCCGACGAAGGTGTTCTCCCATAAATTGGAGAACTTTAAAATACTCATTGGTGATACATGGGATTGGAGTGATGTGTTATATGAAGAAACCTCAAAAAATGTTTTGAAACTCAAGCTTGTTAGAAGTAATCAACTGGACCAAGGTCTTAAAAGGTTGCTGACTAAATCTGAAATCTTGTATTTGGATGAGATGGAGAGCATTGATAATATTTTTCCTCAATTAGATAGTGAAGGTTTTCAATACTTGAAGCATCTACACATTCAAAATAATTCACAAATTAGTTATGTCTTACTCTCATTAGGATCTAGATACTCCAATATCAATGCCTTTCCAATCTTGGAGTCACTAATTCTTCAAAACCTTTCTAGCATAGAACAAATTTGCTCTGATCAGCTTAACTTTGAGCCTTTCAAAAGTTTAAGAAGTATAAAAGTGCAAAATTGTCCTAACTTGAAGAGACTATTCTCTTTTTCCATTGTTAAGTGCCTATCACAACCTGAAGAGATGGAAGTGGTGGATTGTAATATAATGGAAGACATTGTTGGACGAGAAAAAGAAGAAAATTATCACTTGAGAAACAAAGCCGATGTTAACATTCAATTTAATAAAATGAGCTCGTTGACTTTGCAAAGTCTTCCAAAGCTTGTGGGTTTCTCCTCCAAAGTCAACACAACAACAAGGACAAAGGAATTATCACAAATGAACCATGATTCCAGCAAGATAACTGAAGAGATAGATGTTGATCTAATAAAACTATTCAATGGAGAGGTATGTTTATTGTTTCACCTTGATAATCATATCTATATTATAACATATTATTACTATATGATTGTAGCAATGTTATTACTATATGAATTAAAATGTAAATATTTTAAATGTTGTAGCCAACTTAACAATAAATCTATCAGTATCGTCACCCTTTTATGGAGCTTTATAATAAAAATTTACCATAGCGGGACATACTTTTTGCATATTTATTGCACCAACCAAAAATAAAAATTAACAAAAAAAGCTCTATATAAGTAATTGCCAATTTACCATGCTATTCGCATATGGACTAAAAATATTATAATGGAAATTTTTTCCATAATTATTCAAATTTATTTGTAAAATTTCATTATTATTAAATTTTTTATTTGAAAAAATTGTTAAAATTTATTTGCAAAATTTTCTATATTTATAATTTTATTTGTTTAATATAAAATATTATAAGAATCTTATTTATTTAATTTTTATAAAGAAGTCTCAGATAATCTGAAATACACAATACACATTTGTATTATTTTTTTATTTTTTTCCTAAAATATTGGGTTAAAAAAAGAAGACCAAAACAACGTAAACAAATAAAGAAAAAATTGAAGTTA
>JARDWI010000134.1:0-23023 GCA_029378325.1 Elaeagnus macrophylla
ATTTCATGACATGTGTCTTTGAGTGAACATTTAAGTAAGAATGATAACGAAAGAGCTTGAAAGGTTATGTTTAATAAACAAGAGAAAAAATAGTTTGAGTTTCATCAAGTAGATATGATAAAACTGTTACGATGACCTTTGGCTTTCATTGTGAAAATGTTGTAAGCAAATTAATATAAAAATAAACAAAAATGCCAAAGAAATCTCTTAAATTAGGTTATTTGTGTTGTTTAGTCCTATAAATTATAAACGATGTCATTTAATCCCTCAGCTTTATAAAAATGAATAATTAAGGAAAAGCTATATTAATTTAATAATTTTTCTATTAGAAGATTATTATTTTTCTGTCAAGTAATTAAATGAGATTAAAACATGAGTTTTTAAAAAGAAAAAGTTACAATTAATATGAAAAAAATTAAAAAAAATATTTCGTTTTGAATATTTGTTAATTGTCATTATTTTATTTTAAGGTTTTATTGATTTATAATTTTTATTAAAAATTACAATATATATTTAAATAACTTTTTTTTTTACTAATATTATTGTTGATTTTTTCTTAAACAATTTCATATTAAATTCCACTTTTATTTGTGTTTAAACTCATATTTTAATTCTCTTTTAAACACTTTATAAAAATAATAATATTTTAATAAAAACTCATGGTGTACGTTGCACGAGATTGTTATAATGAGTCTGGTGAGCCAACATCCAATAACTGGTCCAGCTGGTTTAATGCGTCTAGGTTTACCATTTCCAACACCAAAAACAAGTTCATTGTCATGGGGTGTGACTCCCATGCATATCTTTCCCATGAAAATATCTACATGGGATGCTCCTCTACATGTCAAAGCATTTATGAAGTGCCAAATGATGGGTCATGCTCTGGAATAGGATGTTGCCAGATTAATGAAATACCAAAAGGACTAAAAAATATTTCAGTGGAAGTAGCAAGGACAACCATACAAGAGTAAATAATTTCAACAACTGCAGCTATGCTTTTCTTGCTGAATAAAATGTTCAAATTCTCCCATCCATATCTCAATAATTTTACTGATGACATGGTACCTTTAGTTCTTGAGTGGGCAATAGACAATGATACTTGCTTGCATCAGCAGAAGCTACTATGCCCCTACGCTAAGAACAGTAAGCGTGAATACCTTATTGACAGGTCATACAATTGTATATGCATCGCCGGATACCAAGGAAATCCATACCTTCCTGGTGGTTGCCAAGGTATTTTCGTTCATATATTCATATCAACAAATATGCTAAATTAAAATGAACAAATAAAAATAAAAGATAGAAAATCTTTCTTATGTTTTACTTATATTTTTAGGAGATAGATAAAGTTATAATATAGGATACCTATGATTGTGAGCACCTAAGTTTTATACTGCGATTATTCCAACTTCATGTCACTCATTAAAAAATACTGCCTAGATCTAGATTAATAAGATAGTCAAAAAGTGCATAGTCAAATTATGCATGATGATTTTGTCATATATAGCAAAAGAAAACTTCCTCAAGAGTTAAGTTCTTTGTTAAAAGAGAGAAAATATTCAGATAGAAGGGTATTATTCTCCTAAAATTAGTTTACTAATTCTTAAATTTATTTTAGAAAATAAAACGTTTAGTTTTATGTTTTGTTTTTTGTTTGCGAGGATCTACAGATATTAATGAATGTAAATATTCATATCTCAATAAATGCCCCACATATATGGAGTGTATCAACACAGAAGGGAGTTACAATTGCAAGCAGACAAAAAAAGATCCTCAAATATATCTTAAACTTATCATAGGTGCGTTAAATATATATATATATATATATATATATATATATATATATATATTATATATATATATATATATCCTTAAATTATACTTTATGTATTTGTTCACAAATTCTATAATTCTATACTTTTAGATAAAAATGTTGATTTAATTTCTTGTTTATCTTATATTGTTCAAATTACTTTATAAATTTAATGCTAGACAACTATAAACGTTTTTGTTTTTTTTATACTTTACATGTGTCCTTTTGTTTCACTTGTTGTAGGATTCAGTCTTTACCTCTTACATTGTTCCATTAGGTATTAATCCCTCATTTTAAGAGTTTTGGGCAATTACTTTTGAAACCTTGAAAATTTTGTTAATAAAAATACATAAGTAATAATAGCAAGTGGATTCCTAATATTCAACTAATGGCAAATCAAAAACATTATTATTCATAGAGAAATGCACTTGCTTGACCATGTCACTATATGTTCCCTACTTGTTAAAGAGGCACAAATGGCTTTTTAATCTATTTTAAAAGTCTCCTTTTGCTTGTTAGAATAACATAATCGAAAAAAAATAAGATTTACCACTAACTACTTTCTATATTACTTGAGTTGATTGTCAGCAATTAGCAATCATTTGGGAGCTTTTCTCCTACTAGTTGTCGCACGGGAATTGTATAAAATCATGAAGAAAAGAATTGATGATTAACGCAAGGAAAGGTTTTTTTAAAAGAAATGGAGGTTTATTGTTACAACAACAATTATCTTCAAAGGAAGTTAATGTTGAGACAATTAAATTGTTCAAATTCGAGGAGTTGGATAAGGCTACTGACCATTTCAGTGTGACTAGAATTATTGGCTAAGGAGGCCAGGGTACTGTTTACAAAGGTATGTTGACAGATGGGAAAATTGTTGCAATTAAGAAATCCAAGTTAGAAAATAATGAAAAAGGCACAATCTCTGAAAGCAAACGCTCGGAGTTCATTAATGAAGTTGTCATTTCTTCTCAGATCAAGCACATAAATGTGGTCAAGTGAATGGGATGTTGTTTTGAAAATGAAGTTCCTCTTTTAGTGCATGATTTCATACTAAATGGAACACTTTATCAGTACATTCATGATAACCAAAATGAAGAGTTTCCACTCACATGAGAAGTGCGCTTAAGAATTGCTTTAGAAATTGGAAGTGCACTTTCCTATTTGCATTCAGCAGCTTCCTTTCCGATTTATCACCGAGATATAAAATCAAGCAACATACATTTAGATGAAAAGTATAGAGCTAAAATAGGGATTTTGGAACCTCAAGATCTGTTACCATTGAGCAAACACATCTTACTACACAAGTAAAAAGAACATTTGGTTATTTAGATCCTGAATATTTTCAATCAAGTCAATTTACTAAAAATAGTGATGTTTATAGCTTTGGTGTTGTAATGGTTGAGCTCTTAACTGGGCAGAAACCAATTTCTAAAACAAGATCAGAACACAGAGAAGAAAGCAGGAGCCTCACTTCATATTTTATTTTGTGCCACAACTTCTACGTTGGATGCTCTACCATTATTAAAAACCTAGTGAAATTTTCGATCACTTGCTATTCAATGCCATATCTATTGTATGGTACTACTGCATAGTGTATGTGTACTGCTTTGTTATTCGATAATCTAAACTCTCTCTTGTTTTAATGCCAGTGTTTTTCACTTTTTTGTTCCTTCGTATGATGCCTATGATAACATTTTGTCTGTTTAGTTTAAAAGCGATTTTTGGATGTTAGGAACACTTCTATTCGTTCTTCCAAAAAAATTTAATATTAATCAAATATATTATTATTCTTTATTATCTTACATTTTTGACATTCTATTCTTGTCGAAATTTTTTTTGTCCAAAGCCAATGCTATATAGGCTAGAAATTCTCAAGGTCCTATGTCCTTTTCTATTTTTTTTTAAATTATCAAAACTACTCTAGGTAGTTGAGTTGAGAAACCAAACTCGTGTTATGTGGGTGACCGTCCAGATGGAAGGTCTGCAGTTTGAGTCTTGAGGGACACACATCTCCCTTGTTAAGCTGCAAACTTTTCATTGCAAACTGTCAAGACACCATGCCAGCTAGCATAAGGTGGGTACGCTAGTTCGATTATGACCAATCATCTCTGATGATCCAAAGGGATATGCCGATATGTCTGTAAAGAGTCACGACCCTCCTCCTTGGTGAGGTTTTTTCCTAACCAAAAAAAAAAAATAACTACTCTTAATTTGGTATAAGGAGAATGGTGATGGATTTTTAAGGCTACCACTCAAGAAAATGAAACAATTTCTAACCCAAAATTTCATTGAAAAAATAACAAAAATAGCACATTTTAAAACTTGTAACAAAAAATAGTACATTTTGTAAATTTTATAAGTAACATGAGATCCACCCCTTAAAAGGTTAATTTTTAAAGTATCTAATTCTCATGTTTACTTTTAATCCTCACATTAGTATCATGCTTAAGTAATGTAGGACACTTTCTCTGACATCTCCCATCAAAGTGTAGATCTTTGTCTTTTGCAAAGCCTATCACTTTGTATTTTTAACATATTTTATTATATTATATTATATTTAAGTTTTTTATCTTTTTTTCTTTCGCAAGTTAAATCCATTTTTTTGTGAGGTGAGACCCAAGCCCATTGATCGACTAAAGCTCTGATATCATGTAAATTTTATATAGTGCATAAGCAACATGAGACATCTATTTATAAAAGATTAACCTCTAAGATAGTTAAATGTCATGATTACTTGTAAATTTTACATTATTATCATGCTTAAGCAATTTGGGATAGTACCTCTAGCACTCTTGTCTTGACTTCAAGAACCACAAGGGTTGTTTTGTTAACAAGAACGAGAGAGAGAGAGAGAGAGAGGAGAGAGATGAGTAAAGTAATCAATTGAATTAATTTGTGTATTTCACTATCAACAGCTTATATTGGAAAAGCTAATGCACATGTAAGTAACTAACTCTAACTATATGAGGAAGTAATACTCTACACACCAACTCACACAACTACACATAAGTCCAACACTCCCTTCAAACTGAAGGTGATGGTTGATGTGTATTTTATAGTACTCGCAAGTGTACGAATCACTAGCAGCAAGTGATAAGCAAACCTCCGAGGTCGATCTCTCAAGGAATTGCAATGGATTTAAACAATATTTTTCTTAAACTAATTAGAGTCCTAAAGCAACTAAAATACTAATTACA
This sequence comes from Elaeagnus macrophylla, assembly GCA_029378325.1. Taxonomy (NCBI): domain Eukaryota; kingdom Viridiplantae; phylum Streptophyta; class Magnoliopsida; order Rosales; family Elaeagnaceae; genus Elaeagnus; species Elaeagnus macrophylla. The sequence continues at coordinate 5,014 of JARDWI010000134.1, forward strand.
TAGAATTCTAGTAACATTAAAACTCTAAATAACTAGAATCTTAAACCTATTAAAACTGTAAACAAAGTTGGATTTGTGAGCAAGATCAATAGTGTTGAACAATAAAGGAAAACAATTATGCAAATTCTGAATTAACTTAAAAAGATTTCAAATATCAATGGAGGATGTATGAACGTTTAGTTTGGTTGGTCATGCTTGCATCGAAAAGTTATGGTGAATTAACATGAACGTTCTAATAAACAAATATTACCGGCTTTTCTTTTAATTATAAAATTCCTACAATCAGGTAATTCTTTGGGAAATTACCAAAAATAGCACCCCTAAAAATTATAATAACAAAACTAGCACCCCCTTGTGTTCAGTTAGAATTGAACGTTTAATATTGAACGTTCAATATTCAATTTGAACGTAAAATATTGAACGTTCAATATTAAATAGGTCTAATTATCGTCATTCAATTCTAATTGAACGGATAATATTGAACGTTCAATATTGAACGAGTCCAAATTATCGTCGTTCAATTTTAATTGAACACAGGGGTGCTAGTTTTGTTATTATAATTTTTGGGGGTGTTAGTTTTGTTATTTTCCCTAATTCTTTTTGTTAATTAACTAAAAAATATCCTATGATCGGGTATATCAAATAGCAACCAAATTATGCGCAAGGAAAAGTAAGCCAATCAAACCAATGCTATGGCTAGATCATTAATTTGAAGTTTTGATTAAGTTATTCAAAGTAAAGTTAAGGTGACGTTCCTAAAACTAAACTCTAATATTTTTCAACCTAATTATGAATCTCAAATTGGCCCATGAAAATTCACAATTAAATATCTAAACATGCTCTTAATCAAAAGGTAATTTAATTTATTTCAAGGCAATAAAAATATTCACCACAATAGTTCTAGCAAACATGGCAACACAAACTAAACATCCATAATAAAATTAGCCACTCATGTTCATATTAAAATTCATAGACAAATTCAATTTGAACATACACTCAAAGAAGTAAGAAGAAGAAATGGAAATTCTATAACAAAAAGAAACCCTAGATCTAAATACCACAATTGGATTGGATGCCGTTCTTCTCCAAAAGCTTGATCGTCGATCTTCAATGGTTTCTTAAATCCTTAGAATTAATTCCATTGCTTCTTTGAGTGTGGAAAAGTTCGTAAAAACTGATTAAGTCTCTTGTTGGTTCTGAAAATTGAAGTGTATGTAAAATGGACTCTTAAGGGGGTATTTATAAGTGTAAGAGTTACATAGAATCCTGATTAATTTAGGAATAGACGCGCCGCGACGCGACATACAAATTTTCCTACTGCGGTACAACAATAAAAGTGGAACAATGGTCAAAACCCGAGAGGTGCTTGCCGTGGCACACATATTTCTCGTCGTGGCACGTGTTGTCTTCAGATTCTTCACATGTATCCCTTACATATGTGCTAGCTCGTTATGTACGGCTTACATAATTTGACTCGTGTTTCCCGTAAATTGTGATCCGAGCGCCATAAGTGTTCTGTCTTTGCGTGTTTGCATTATTCAACTCATTTGAAGCTAAAAGCACCTGAAATACATTAAAATATACCCGTAATTCTGAATTGATAGATTTATGAAAATAATCAAATAAACAAGATATAACAAATCTATTTTTAAACAATTAAGCACAATAAATCACGAAATATTAGTTCTTTTCAAGCACTTATCAAGGGCAACACCAAAAGTTTGAGACGAAGAAAAAAGAAACTAGAACAAGGGAGGGGCTTGGTAAGTGCATCCGCAACTTGATCAGCTGAGAGAACATATCCAATAACCAAACGACCTTGAACCACAAAATCACGAATAAAGGGATAATTAACCTCAATGTGCTTGCTATGTGCATGAAAAATAGGGTTATGGGCAAGCGTCTTAGCACTAATACTATCAATAAGCAGTATAGGAGTAGTACACACAACTTGCAAATCCCTTAAGAAAGACTGCAACCAGGAAACCTCTATTAGAGCAATGGCCATAGCACAATATTCACTTTCAATGCTACTACAAGACACAACTCGCTGCTTGGAAGATTACCAAGTCACCAGACAACCACCAAAATACACACAGAAGGCACATGTACTACGCCTGTCATCAGGGCAACTAGCATAGTCATCATCATAAAAAGCAAGTAAATCCAAGCATTCAGGCTTAGTAAACATCAAACCAAAATGCAAGGTGCCTTTTAGATAACGAAGAAGACGCTTAAGCGCAGCCCAATGCACATCAGTGGGAGACTCCATAAATTGGTATAGTTTATTGACAGCAAAAGACACATCAAGTCTAGTTAGAGTAAGATACTGCAATGAACCAACCAACTTTCTATAAGTAGTGGCATTATCTAGGGCAACACCATCAGCTTTGCTAAAAATGGTACCTGAACTCATAGGAGTCGACACAGGTTTAGAATCAAACAAACCATTAGAACTGACCAAATCTTGAACATAATCTGTTGAGACAAATGCACACAATCAAAAGAATACCTAACCTCTATGCCAAGGAAGTAATTCAGATGGCCCAAATCTTTCAAAGCAAATCGGTGATTCAAATCCAAAACAAGTTGATCAACCAAGCGAGAGTCAGATCCTGTGAGGAGTATATCATCGACATATACCAGTATAATGACAAAAGAAGTCAACTTGGACTGAGTAAACAAGGAGGTATCAAACTTGGATTGATGAAAACCCAAAGAGAGCAGGCAAGTACACAATTTTTGATACCAAGCCCTTGGCGCCTATTTAAGGCCGTAAAATTGTTTCTTGAGCTGACAAACTAGACCTGAACCATCATCAAAACTAGGTGGCTGCATCATATCACTTTATTCGTGATTGTGTGGTTATTGAATATGTTCTCTCAGTTGATCAAGTTGCGGATGCTTTTACCAAGCCCCTCCGTTGTTCTAGTTTCTTTTTTCTTCGTCCCAAACTTTTGGTGTTGCCCTCACCTTCAGTTTGAAGGGGGGTGTTAGCCTTATGTGTAGTTGTGTGAGTTGGTGTGTAGAGTATTACTTCCTCATATAGTTAGAGTTAGTTACTTACACATGCATTAGCTTTTTCAATATAAGTTGTTGATAGTGTAATACATAAATTAATTCAATTGATTACTTTACTCATCTCTCTCTCTCTCGTTCTTGTTAATAGAAGAACCCTTGTGGTTCTTGAAGCCACTACTCAGATAACCTAACATGCTTGGTGAGACAGAGCTATAAATCTAGCCCTTAACAATTGAGTTTAATCGATTCCAATTCATAAAACTTGGATTAGGAGATGAAGAATTTCCAAGAAACCTTGGTGGACAACACAAGGATCCATCTAACACTCCTTCAAGACCATATGCAGTCACTTATGTCATAATTTGATCTTTCCAAATCAAATAGTTGTGATCATCCAACTTTACAGACAGATTCACATGCATCGGTGGAGACGATGATAACGACTGAGCAAGTGTATCAATCGCACTTAAACTACCCATATTTAAAACAGATGAAAAATTTGGACAAGCAAAACCTGGTGGTGCCGAGGACATAGGAACACTCGAAAATGCAAAAGACATAGGAATACTAGGTAATAAAAAATTTAAAAGTTATAATTTTAGTAAGAAAAAATAAATTCAATAAATTCAATATTATATTTACATTTAATCAAGAAAAACACAAAAATTAAAAGTACACAAAAAAATTAAAAGTCTATAATGGTACATTTAAAGGTCTACCATATGTCCATCACGGTACATCTTTTTAGTATATATATTAGTCTATATTAAAAGTATATTTTTTTTACAACATAAAAATAAAAATAAGATTTAGCTATTGTTCAAGTAGCCCACATAAAATCTATATCTATTTATCTATATATAAAATACTCTTTACATAGAAGGAGAGAAGGGAAGGAAGAAGGTAACTCGTATTCAACTTTATGTAAATGAGAGTTTACTTTCTCTAATTTATTTGTTTGTGATATTTATATTTATATTTCTTTTCTTTTATTTCATATTTATTTGTATTTAATATTTATATATTTTTTTTGATTTTGTTTGAAATAAAAAGTAGATAATTAAAATAAAGTAGTTGATAAACTGTATAATCTAACAGTATATTGGTAGATAAGTGACAGTCTTTTAGTAGTATTATATGTATTAAATTATTGTATATATTAATTAACATATAATAATACGGTAATTAAATTATACCAATTTAAAAAATGATTATTATATTTAATTTGTATAAATAAATAAAAACCAAGTATCATGTTACCCTTAATAAAATACTCTTTACAAAGAAAGAAAGATAAAGGAAGGAAGAAGGTACCTCTTGTTCAACTTTGTGTAAAAAAGAGTTTACTTTCTCTTATTTATTTGTGTTTGATATTTATATTTCTTTCATTTTATTTCATATTTATTTATACTTTATATATATATATATATATATATTATTTTGTTTTAAATAAAAAGTAGAGCACAAAAAGAAAGTAGTTGATAACCTGTATGTAATCAGACAGCATATTGGTAGACAGGTAGTAGTTTTTTAGTACTGTTATATATATTAATTCACGTATAATAATAAGGTAACTAAATTATACCAATAATACAATAAACTTTTCTTATAAAAAATGAGTCATTTATGGGATGATTAGATATTGAAATAATTTTTATTGTCATTTTATTTTTTAACAATTATATATTTTTATAATTCTTTGAATAGTAAAAAAATTTAAAGGAGAAATTGTGAATTTTTAAAAATATATATATATATAATTTGTAAATAATTAATGACATGAGTAGATAAAGTGAAGCGACAATAAATAAGTTAAAAAATGTTGAATGCGTGATACAAAACTAGATAATAAATATCCATTTATTATGTACTAGCTTTCAGACATACATTATTATTAAAAATAAATAAACTCCCAAACAAGCATGATGGAAAGTGAGAAATATATGTCCTATTTATTTCAAATCAAATCATTTTTCTTTATATATATATATATATGTGCACGAATTGTCCTTCATACAATAGCATTTATTTAATTTTATTTTGTTTTAATATTTTTTTATTTAATAAAATTATTTAGAAGTTGATATCAAAAAATTCTCAAAGAAGTAAACAAATTATATTTGATTTTTTTAAATTTTGTTTGATAATTTTTTTGTCTTATTGTTATTTTGTTTAATAATATTATTTTGGAGTTGATCTTAAAAGAATATACTTCTAATAGCATAAAGAAACTATACCAGACCTTATGAGCATTATTTGTTCTCCAAATATGATTGAGTTGATTCTTTTTATACCAAAAAAATGCTAAGGTAACGCAAATTTGTACTTACATTTGTACTCATATTAATTATAATATGACATGTGTCTAAATTTTCTTTAAAATGAAATAACTTTTTCATTTTCAAAATTACTTAACTATTTGTCGTGCCATAATTAATATGAGTGAAATTTTGGTACAAATGTATGTGTCATAGTATTATACTACTACCTCTGATCTTAAAAAAAAAAAAAAAGCATTCTTCTTCTAGAGGATCCTTCTTTATTGTATTAAAAATAAGTATATATATGAGTATTAGTTCAAAAAAAAAATTATTGTTTAATTTAAAATGATATATAATAGTTAAATTAACTATATAATGAGTATTAGCATGAGGTGGGTACGTTAGTTCGATTATGGCCAATCTCCGATGATCCAAAGGGATATGCTGATAAGTCTGTAAAGCAGCCACAACCCTCCTCTTTAGTGAGGTTTTTTCCTGACAAAAAAAAAAAACTACTCTTAATTTGGTATAAGGGGAATGGTGATGGATTTTTAAGGCTGCCACTCAAGAAAATGAGATCATTTCTAACCCAAAGTTTCATTGAAAAAATAACAAAAATAGCACATTTTAAAACCTGTAACAAAAAAATAGTATGTTGTAAATTTTATAAGTAACATGAATTCCACCCCTTAAAAGGTTAATTTTTAAGGTAGCTAATTCTCATGATTACTTTTAAACCTCACATTAGTATTATGTTTAAGTAATGTGGGACACTTTCTCTAACATCTCTCATCAAAGTGTAGATCTTTGTCTTTTTCAAAGCCTATCACTTTGTATTTTTAACATATTATATTATATTTAAGTTTTTTATCTTTTTTTTTTTTTACAAGGTCCATTCATTTTTTTTGCTAGGTGAGACCCAAGCTCATTAATCGACTGAAGCTCTGATATCATTTAAAGTTTATATAATGCATAAGCAACATCAGACATCTATTTATAAAAGGTTAACCTTTAAGATATTGAGTATCATGATTACTTGTAAATTTTACATTATTATCATGCATAAAAAATGTGGGATAATACCTCTAGCACTCTTGTCTTGACCCAAAAAAATAGTACTCTTGCGTTTAAATAATATATTTTCACCATTAAAAAAATATTAAATCATTTTTCTTTGAACGTTATTCAAATTGAACTGTTGCAATTTAGAACAGTTTAGTATTGAATATCGTCTATTTGAACATCATTCAATGTTTTGATATACTTTTTTGTTATTATAAATTTTAGGATTGTTGCTTTTGGTAATTTTTCAACTTTATATAGTGCACCTTTTTCACTATTTTAATGCAAAAGTTGCACCATATTTTTTTCGTCTCTAAACCGTTGCTCTAAATATTACACTAAAAAATATTATTTTATAAAAGTAAAATATTCTTTTTCTTAATTAATACATAACAATTATTATGTCAAATCAATTAATTAAATATGTATTAATTATTTAATTAATTATAATAAATTTAAAAATTATAATTTTAGTAAGAAAAAATAAATTCAATAAATTAAATATTATATTTACACTTAATCGAGAAAATACAAAAAATAAAAATACACAACAAAATAAAAAGTCTATAATGGTACATTTAAAGGTCTACCATCATGGTACATTTTTTTAGTACATATATTAGTCTATATTAAAAGTACATTTTTTTTACAACATAAAAATAAAAATAAGATTTAGCTATTGTTAAAGTAGCCCAAAAAAAATCTATATTTATATATCTATATATAAAATACTCTTTACAAAGAAAGAAAGAAAAGGGAAGGAAGAAGGTACGTGTTTGATATTTATATTTCCTTTCTATTATTTCATATTTTTTTGTATTTAATACTTATATATTTTTTTTTGATTTTGTTTGAAGTAAAAAGTAGAGGACTAAAAGAAAGTAGTTGATAAACTGTATAATCTGACAGTATATTGGTGGATATGTGACAGTATATTAGTAGTGTTATATGTATTAAATTATTATATATATTAATTAACATATAAGAATACGATAATTAAATTATACAAATTTAAAAAATGTTTATTATATCTTATTTGTATAAATAAATAAAAACCAAGTATGATATTACCCTTAATAAAATACTCTTTACAAAGAAAGAAAGATAAGGGAAGGAAGAAGGTACCTCTTATTCGACTTTGTGTAAAAAAGAGTTTACTTTCTCTTATTTATTTGTGTTTGATATTTATATTTATATTTATATTTCTTTTATTTTATTTTATTTCATATTCATTTGTACTTAATATATATATATATATATATATATATATATATATATATATATATATTTTAAAATAAAAGGTAGATGACTAAAAGAAAGTAATTGATAACCTCTATAACATGACAGCATATTGGTAGACAAGTGATAGTTTTTTAGTAGTATTATATACATTAAATTATTATATATATTAATTAACATATAATAATAGGGTAACTAAATTATACCAATTTAAAAACTGATTATTATATACTATTTACAAGAATATAATAATATTTTCTTATAAAAAATGAGTCATTTATGAGATAATTAGATCTTGAAATAATTTTTATTGTCATTTATTTTTTAAAAATTATATATTTTAATGATTCTTTGAATAGTAAAAAAATTTAAAGGAGAAATTGTGAATTTTTTTATTAAAAAAATATAATTTGTAAATAAATAATGACAGGAGTAGATAAAGTGAAGCGACAATAAATAAGTTAAAAAATGTTGAATGCATACAAATATAGAGAATAAATATCCATTTACTATGTACTAGCTTTCTGACATATATTATTATTAAAAATAAATAAACTCCCATACAAGTATGATGAAAAGTAAGAAATATATATCCTATTTATTTCAAATAAAATCATTTTTCTTTAGAGATAACTTTATTTGATATATATTTGAAATATATATATCCTATTTACTTCAAATCATACAAAATAGCATTTATTTGATTTTATTTTGTTTTAAATTTTTTATTTAATAAAATTATTTAAAAGTTGATATCAAAAAATTCTCAGAGAAGTAAACAAATTATATTTGATTTTTTTAAATTTTGTTTGATAATTTTTTTGTATTATTGTTATTTTGTTTAATAATATTATTTTGGAGTTGATCTTAAAAGAATTTACTTCTAATTGCATAAGGAAACAATATCAGACCTTATGAGCTTTATTTGTTCTCCAAATATGATTGAGTTGGTTCTTTTTACACCCAAAAAAATGCTACGGTAACGCAAATTTGTACTTGTATTAATTATAATATAATATGTGTCTAAATTTTCTTTAAAATGGAATAACTTTTTTTCATTTTAAAAAATACTTGTTTACTTGTGATACCATAGTTAATATGAGTGAAATTTTAGGTGCAAATTTTTGTGTCATAGCATTATACTAGTACCTCTAATCTTAAAAAAAAAAACAAGCATTCTTCTTCTAGCAGATCCTTCATTATTATATTAAAAATAGGTATATATATGAGTATTAATTTTAAAAAAATTTATTGTTTAATTTAAAATAATATATAATAATTTAATTAACTATTTTTATGATTACATGCATTATGTATATGGTGTTCAATAGCATTTGAGTGAAGAACAAATGTATTTTTAAGTGTTGCAATTTGGCTTGTATTTGTAACGTAATGAAATTGGTGCATGTCCTTTTTATTCAAGATTTGAAATATAAATTAATTGTGGTTTAGTTGTGCTGCACTCCATATTTGTATTGACCGTGCTCTTGTCACGTCGTTCTTGTGCATAATGCACAGTAAACAACAAAAAAGAATTAACACCTGTCTTGTATTCATTCCAATATTTAAGTCAGCTTTCAAAGATTTTAGTTTAAGAAAGCCAAAGAGGATATAAGATTGTGCCAGAAAAGTGTTAACTTGAAAGGTGAATGGTGGGGCTTATTTACAGACTTGGATCAGGGGCAATTTTGTAAGACTACCTTATTAAATAATAAATTGAATAATATATTATTGATCATTTTTTAATTATCTTTCATATCAAATCATTAATATATTCATTTTATTTAATTCAAAAGAATAATTATCATAAATGTCATTCTTTTGAATTTAAACCTTTGTTGATTATATAACGACTATACATTGATTATACTATTTTGATTATTTTGAATTTAAACCTTTGTTAATTACTGATGATTTTACTTCTCCAACCACTACAACAAAACTGGTTTTTAGTCTCGAAAAATTAGCCACGGTTTTAATAAAAATCGAGGCCATATGTTTTTGGTTATGGTCGTCTTAAAACCGTGACCATAGTGTATATTTATAATCTCGGTTTTTAAAATAACTGTGACCATAAGTGAAGCTAAAAAAAAAAAAATTGCCACCGTTTTTAAATAACCGTGACCTTATAATGTAATATAGTCTCAGTTTTAAAAAAACTGTGACAATAAAATTTTCTTTTGGGTTAAAAAAAAACCTAATTAATATATAGCAAGAAAAAACAAAACAAAACAAAACCTAATTAATAAAAGTGAAGATAGAAAGCTTCTTTAATTTTTACACATTTTTAGAAATCTGAGAAAATTTGTGTGAAATTACCGGAAATGCCCTTAAAAGTTTTCCAAAGGGGCAGGGACAATTCGGTCTTTTACACCCAAATCCTATGTACCCAATACCTCCCCTAAAGTGCTGAAAAATAGATGTCTATTTCGAAATGAACATTACTTATGGTCTCAGTTTCTGTAAAAACCGTGACCATATAAATGTATAAGGTCTCGGTTTTTAATAAAAACCATGACCATATGTAATATTTAAGGCCACGGTTTTTACAAAGACCGAGACCTAAAGTAAATAATTGGTCACGGTCTTTCAAAAATCGTGACTATATTATATGTCTACAGTCACGGTTTTTAACCGTGACCATAGGTTCTAGTCTAAGGTCTCTCCTTCTAAGGTCACGGTTATTAAAACCGTGACCATAGGTCTACAATCATGGTTAAAAACCGTGACCATATGGCAGTTTTGTGGTAGTGAATAGGTGGTTTATTATTGTGAAAGGATGGTCATTATTTTTTTTTGTCAAACAACATGGTACTGAATTATTTAAGGAAAACTCAATCATGAACAAAGTTCAGTAGATGGGAGCACAAGGCTCAAGAAGCAAGTAATTAACATAAAAATCAATCAACAATGCCACTTACATAATGTGCCAGTAATGTTAGCGAAAAGATAAACCAAAATAAGATTGATGTTGTTGTATTAGCCTTGTAACACGACCCAGATCAAAGACTTTCCTCTTGATTACCAAATCATTTCTACGATTTCAAGTTCTTCAAAAGCATGTAGCAACCGTAGCAAACAACTCACCTCTATTAGGTAGTGAGCAACTCACTTCCAAGTTCTCCAAATAGGATGGTCATGTTGAATATGTTACGTTGTGAACATTAGATACACATATTGTTGCATTTTTTTTCCTCAAATTAGTTCTCTTTATCACACTTAGTACCATTTAATTTCTTTTTAAAAAAATAATGGGAAATTACCAAAAATAGCACCCCCTAAAAATTATAATAACAAAACTAGCACTCCTGTGTTCAATTAAAATTGAACGTTTAATATTGAACGTTCAATATTCAATTTGAACGTAAAATATTGAACGTTCAATATTAAATAGGTCTAATTATCGTCATTCAATTCTAATTGAATGGATAATATTGAACGTTCAATATTGAACGAGTCCAAATTATCGTCGTTCAATTTTAATTGAACACAGGGGTGCTAGTTTTGTTATTATAATTTTTAGGGGGTGTTAGTTTTGTTATTTTCCCAAAAATAATTTGCCAACTCTTCGGTATAGGTGTCAAAAGGAGAGTTCCTCTTAAGATTGAGTTTTCTTTTAAAAAAAATCAGATACTTGATGTGAAAAATGACCAAAGCAAATGCTAAATCACAAAAACATGATTATACATATTCCCAGTTAAACATCAAAGAGTTTTTCTTAAGATAAAATGATACATTGTGGAGTGGTTTGAACATATTAGTACTTAAAATAAATTGAACATATGACTTGAAATAAAAGAAATATAAGTCTTGCAATAAGTCTGTAATTAAGTTATGCCAAAACAACACTTAATTAAAATAGGAAAACACGCTATTACCCTAATTTTCAAACTAATTTTTTTAATTTCTTTTTTCAATATTATTTTAAATAATTACACTACTTACACATTCATAATTAGAACTTGAATCTCCAGACATTCTATATAGTCCAATAAACTATATGCTATTGAGCTATAAGGTCGTGGGAATTTTCATTTTCATAGTCGTGGGAATTTTATCCCATAAATAGAGCTATTTCTTTTGGTCTAAGCATACAAGAAAAATCATCCATTCATCTATTTTCTAAAACGTCATTCCTATCATATGTCAATTTTGTTGAGTTCACAAACATGATATTCAATTTTAAAATGTAACTCCATGAAAGGTAAGTCTAATAGAAACTTATAAACATTATATTATTATCAATTTAAAAAAATATGAGACACACATTTTTACTCTAACATTTATCTTTCAGCTATTTTTAACATATTTTATTATATTTTAATTATATATATATATATATATATATATTTTGTTATGAAAATATTTAATGGTATGTTAAGAAAAAATATATAACTTTAGGAAATATATGTCTAAAATGTAAACATAGAATATTGTTATTAATTATTAAAAAATTAAATCAACATAATTTTTTTATGAAAAATAATTAATTGACATAAGTAAATTGATCTTCTTATTTCATGTGTTTTTCTTTTACTCTTCTATGCCATCAATTTAGACAACATTTGATGCATGTAATTCCATTAATTGATTCTATATAATTTTTTTTTTTTGGCAATAGTTGATATTTGCTCTTTCTCCATTCACTTTTTAGTTGTTTTTACATATGATTTTACTATTAATTTAAATTTCTTGCTTTATTGTAGCGCTAAATTTTTGGAACATTTGATGTGATCTTCTTTTTTTTTGAAAATATTTTGTAACTTTTTATTAATTTTTTCTTTGTCAAAAAAATATTGTACCTATATGTGTTACTTAAAATAATGTTACTGCTATCATATTTGGACAAAATTAAAGATATTTGAAGATTTAACATCTATCATATTTGATGACAGATGAATATATATTACATTATTTGGTTGTAATTTGCATAGATTGTCGAAGAATTGTGTATTAATTGATCCCGTATGTTTTTATTCTTTTACTAATATCTAAAATGAATTTAAGTATATACCTATGTCGACTCTCCAAAGAAATCATTCAAAACAATATAAGGACAAAAATGACTTCTTTTATGAAAGAAAAAAAATGTACGATTGTACGGTGTGTGCATCATAAATATCTATATAATATAATACAACACAAAAATATAATAAAATATGTTTAATTAATTAATATAATTAAAAATATCTCCAAACATCTATGTATATATTCAAACAATTTTTTTCTTATGTAATGAAATCAACAAAATATTTCACTATTAGATAATTACTATAATAAATATTTCACTATTTATGGGCACTTTTAGTATTACAAAAATAGGGATAAAATTATATTTGAAATATCTCGTGGTTCAGGTGGTAAGACTTACAATTCTTCCATCAGGAACCCAAGTTCGAAAATAAGGATAAAATTATATTTAAAATCTCTTATGTGAGTGTATTTTCTCTTTATTAATAAAAAAGAAGAGAACTTTAAAGTCTTTTTTTTTTTTTTAAAAAGAGAGGATAAAATTATACTTTCCTTTTAAAATGGTAAACTCATATTTTTATAGTGGTTATAGAATGAAGGTATATCTCTTTTTTGAAAGGGAAAATTAGAAAAGATTATGACTTATATTTGTTTTTTATTTTATCATTATATGTTTTATATTTAATTTCATAATAGTGAAATTGTCTGTTTCATTTTTTTATTTACTGTATTTATTTAAAAAATTCAATATAATTCAATAACTTTATATTAATTTTTCTTACTTTTATTTTAATGCAAATTAATACTGAAAATGAAATTTATATTCAATAAATAAATGCATCCACTATCAAATTATTTTCTCTCTCACATTTTCTGATATTATGTTGACACTAGATAATCCATTACCAATAAAATATTATTGCTTTTGGTGTTGGATAAAAATATTGTTGGAATTCTTATCCTTTAAAAAAGGAAAAATAACAAAAATATTATACCTCAAAATTTGTAGTAATAAAAATAGCATTATTGTGTTCAAATTATATATTTTTACAATTAAAAAATGATTGTTACGTCATTTTTTTTAACGCTTGTCCAGTTGGATGTTTTTCAAATTGAATGATTGTAATTTAGATACGTTCAATGTTATTAAGATGCTATTTTTATTGTTATAAGTTTTAAGGGTGTTATTTTGGTAATTTCTTAAAAACTTCAATGAGAATAAAAAATTACTAAAAGTTGAATTTTTAATTGTAAAAATTATAAAGATATAACATAGAAAAAGTAAAACATAAAAAATACTATAAAAATATTATACTTTTGTAACATATTATAAATAAATATTTTATAAATTGATAATATTAGTTGTAAATAAAATTATGAATTATAATTTCTATCAATTTAATTTTCATAAATATTTTTTAATATATATACACACACACACTAATACTAGTATCAAATTATACGAAACTTTTTCAACAAATAAAAATAAAAATAAAAGAATACACTAGTATAAATTATAGAAGAAAGACCTATGGTTTATTCATTATTTATTTGGAATTTAATGGAGTAAAACCACTTGCATACAATTAAACAACATGAAATTAAAAATAAAATGCAAAAAAGCAATTGCACTAATTATTTGCATTAAACTTAGAATTCATACTTTATTTGGCCAAAAATAAAAAATGATTATACAATAAATTTTATTGAACTATTAATCTTTTTCATATTTAAAAATAAATAGCAAAAGAGACAATTGCACTAGTATAAAACTAAAAAAAGTATAATCCTTATATAATTGAGAAATATACAATTATATACACAAACAATAATTTAAATAATACTATTATAGAGAAAGAGATATAAAAAAATCATCTTATTTCTATAATTTAGTAATAATAAAAAGTAATTAAAAGAAGGACAATTTATGCTTAAAAACTTGGTTGCAACCTTTAAATTCAAAAAGGAAAGTTTAAGCTTTAGTTTTTTCTTTTTTTAACATGAACAAGTGACTTGAAAATTTCTTGTGGTTTAGGTGGTAAAACTCTCAATTCTTTCAAGAGAAATCTAAGTTCGAATCCTACCCGTGTGTGTGAGTGTGTTTTATCTTATTAATAAAAAAGAAAGGGGACTTTAATGCCCCTTTTTAAAAAAAAAAAAAAACTGACCTGAGTTATATTTATGTAATTCAAGATTCAAAGACAAACAGGAGCGACTAGTATCCATCGAGAGATAATAAATTTATTGCGCCACATAGAGGAAAAAAAACAAGAAGAAGAAGAACATAAAGCAAGCAAATGTATAAGCCTTTACTCAATGCTACTTACCATATATATAAAACTTATCTCGACAAAAGAACTTATGACAAAGTAATTAAGTCAATTTTTTTATATTATTAAAAAAAATGATGAAATAAAAAAATAAATATAAGTATAAAAAATTATATTTTTTCTCTAAAAAAAGATATATCTTCCATTTAAAAATAACTTTGGTTCTACAGGTGTTAACATAAGTTTTATTGAAGATTTAAAATTATTTAAAAGAAGTACACATGTCACTCTTTAATTAGGGGGTAAGAAATGACGGATAATTTGGGACAAAATATCTTGACTTTTTTTCTTTTTTTTTTTAGGGAGGCCTATTAGTAAATTCTTTTTTTCTTTTTCTTTTTTTGTCCATGAATTAACTAAAGTTCTTATATTGTCAATTTTGTTGAATTCACAATGGTCATCAAATTTCAAAATGTTAACGT
The DNA here is from genome assembly GCA_029378325.1 of Elaeagnus macrophylla. Classification (NCBI taxonomy): domain Eukaryota; kingdom Viridiplantae; phylum Streptophyta; class Magnoliopsida; order Rosales; family Elaeagnaceae; genus Elaeagnus; species Elaeagnus macrophylla. The sequence goes on from JARDWI010000134.1 coordinate 20,320, forward strand.
AAGGCAAGACTAATGGTATACATAAAAATCACATTAATATTTTTCCTAAATAATGCAAGGCACTTTCATTTATACACATTGTAAATGATAAGAGAAAATTTTAAAATAATTTACAAATAATACAACATTCTAAAAATTTGGAAAGGAAAAAAAGAATGTGTGCGCTTACATGCCTTATCATCCGTCCGTCCGTCCGTCCATATAAGATTACAAAACCCTAAAATTTAAATACCGATGGTAAACAACCATAATATAGAGAAAAACTAAAAAAATTGTTAAAATAAGAAAAATGAAATGAAATGAAATTTTATCATTCAAATATTACACCTAAATACTAAAGGCTTAACCATAATTTTTTTAGACTAACTTCACACTATTGATACTTTTGTCCCTTAACTAAATTTTTGTTACTTTTCGTTCACTAACTTTTCATATTTAACAATTTCAGTCTAAATTTAAAAATAATAGTCTAATTATGTTAAATTTTAAAAGTTAATGGATGAAATAATTTAAAAAATATTTTTTTTCCACACGTTAATTCTTATTGCTACAGTATAATTTAGTCTAATTTTTGAATTTGGACAAAAATTGTATCATATGAAAAATTAGTGGATGAAAAGTTACAAAGATTTAGTTAAGGGATCAAAGTGATAAATTTAGTAGAGGAAAATTGTAGTACAATTAATCATTACTAAATATAACTTTTTGTAGATAAATTAAAGGAAAAAAAATAATGTACAACGTTAATTTCTAGTAATTTCAGATAATAAAAAAATTATTTCTTAGATTTTTTTTTTCCAAATGCTAATAATATGTTAAAGAAGTTAGCGGCGAAATAGTTCAGTCAATTATGAAAATAAAAATCTGAAAAAAGAGTTTTAAAAATATTAAAAAAAATGTGAAAAAAAAAACAAAGAATGAAAAAGAGAGAGAATAATCTTCTGTTTATATTTGTTTTTAAAACTCAATGGTTCAATTTTACATCCAATCCGTAGGCAAATTTTAAAATTACTAAATAGAAAATAATATTTAATTTTAAAATAAAAATATATATAGCTTAAATTTGACAAATAAAAATAATTCTAGAAAGATAATCAAATTGAAGGAGGAAGAAAGGTTCATAGAGCTCAAGGGGTTACTAATTAATTAAAAGAAGAAAGGGTTATATGGTGTGACAACTGTATATTAGATAAAAATTATATATGAATTGGTCCTAATTTTTTATATCATGTGACAAAAAATGATCTTAATTTTTATTAGTTAATTGTGATTGAATTTTGATAAATATTTGTTCAATTTGATTGGTTAGAATTAGAGAACTATTTTTGTCCGAGTTGAGTTAGATATATATCAAACTAATTAGATAGCTATTAAATTAACCGAATTTTAATCAGTCTCCAATTGACAAATTCAATATTCAACTAATTAATTAAATAACTGTTTAATTGATTAAATTTTGATGGATCGTTATCGTTATTGACCGAAGCTGGGTTGTACAAATGTCCAAATAAATCTAATATTTGTCCAACTATCATAGTAATATTATCCAACAATATATTATACATATTTTCAAGACTACGAATTGGCTGAGTACTATCTTTCTGCTTTAGTTCAGTATGTGAACAATTACACTGGCCAAAAATTACACTATGTTGGCCATTCTTTGGTTCGTATCTGCCATTTTTTTTCCTTTTCTTTCTGTCATCATTTTGATCATCTTAGCTTTTGAATTGTTGTTAAGCACAAATTAATTATGACTAAGAATTGGAACATTAATTTAATGATAGGAAACTTTGATTGCTATGGCTTCATTCTCATAATATAAGAAGCATTGCTTATCCCAGTCACATCTCCTCTGAAATCTCAAAAGTTATTGCTGATATTTTTCTAGCCGAAGTAAGTAAGAATGACAAATTAAGTTGAAATTTTTTTTTTGGGGCCTCATCCTTGATATTTGTAGCGAAATGCAAACTCTAAAAAATTCTCCGGTCCTATATCCAAATAAGTACAAACTAAACTCAGTAAAGCCAATAACGAAGTGGATTAAGTTAATGAAAAGAAAAAAGAAGGTAGTAGTGAAAGAAGTGACCTGCGGTCTCTCGGATGAAGACATCGAAGATCTAACCGTGCTTTTCAAAGAAAGGGTAGAGATTTTCTACCGCTGTCCTTCGCATCTATAGCTATTGTTCATGATGTGTTGAATTATGAAATAATGGCTACCGACATAAAATAGCGGTTATCAAATACGAATACGGCGTCTACCGATAGAAAAAATTCATAGATTGCAGTTGTAATTGTAGCTACAATATCTGTAATATTAGGTGAAATAGTTGTAATCTATTGCCTATATAAACAATGTATAACTTCATTGTAAAATTAAGAAATGAAAATGAGAAGTTGATCAGAGAATAAATTCTGAATCACTTGTTTGTTTCTTCATGGTATCAAAACCAAGTCGTTGCTCTATACAAATTTGAAGCCTTAGTTCTCATAAACGGAGTTTTCTTTCTCTGAAAAAATACATCCTCAAACACCTATATGAAACTTAATTTAAAACTCTAATTTTGAAGTGTATTTGTCTTACCTAATTTTACCAAATTATTCTAAACAAAAATCTGAGCATTTTGGTAAAATTAGGGTGGAAAAAAATATCATAACGCGCTTCCACGCACCACCAGAAGAGAGCTGCAAAAATCCACCCCCA
>JARDWI010000135.1:0-12500 GCA_029378325.1 Elaeagnus macrophylla
TCTAAACCAGCAACATGTTTATTTAACGTTTGAGATACTAAGCCACAAACAAGTTCGAATTCGAAAAAGGCCAAAGGCCATGGTTAAGCTAAGATTCTGTACAATCTTACTAACTTCTCTTCTACTAAGCTACAATACAACATTATTTGGGTATCTTTATCTTAGTTAATTAAGGCTATATTCTCCAGTTAAGGAGTAAGCTTTAATAACTCTAACTAAGCCCCTTTGATAGACAAATCGCGAATATCATCCATCGGTGGGCGGCCGCCTGCCTAGATCTGTACCCGCAGCTACTATTAGAGCCATGAGTTGCTATGTCCTATGCCTGAGCCATGATAGAGGAAGGAGCCGTTCTGCTGATGACATCTCGAGATCTCTTAGTAGGCCCCTTAACCTTAAACTGTTATGGTTTTAGTAAGAGTTTAGGAGGTTAGGGTCAATAAGGGAATAGCTATTTATTCCCTTACCTATTCCCTAGGGAAGTAAAGAGTTTAGACTAACTTTATTTTCTAGCAGCTAGAAAGATAAGACTAGTCTAATCTTACTTATTAGCCTTAATAACTTTTAAAACTTGTTGAAGCGTAGCGTTATTTATATAGTTTTTTAGTTAGGTTGAAGAAAGAGGGTCAATAAGGGAATTTATTTTATAGGCTAGCTATTCCCTTTTGTTTGCTACACGCTTATCCTTATTACTCGATCTACTTAATTTCCACGCTTGTTTTCTTCGTCTTCGCCTTGTTCTTTTAATTTCCTTATTACTCGATCTACTTATCATCCACTGGCTTCTCAGGATCAGGAGTTTCGGAGTCAGCTGCGTTAGCCAATATTCATCAGCTTCATCAGACAACTTTTCCGATTCCGAAGCTGATAATTCTGACAACGCTCTTATCGGATGTTGGTCCTCATCCTCAGATGAGAAAGAAGTACTACTCATACTCATTGTTCACTATTTGTTAACTATCAATTTAGTGTGTTAGGTTCACTATTTGTTAACTATTTAGTGTGTTAGGTTCACTATTTGTTAACTATTTAGTGTGTTAGGTTCACTATTTGTTAACTATCAATTTAGTGTGTTCACTATTTATTGTTAGTAGAAGGTGTGATACCAATGAAAGCTTAAAGCTTATTGTTCAAAATGAAAGCTTAAAGCTTATTGTTCAAAATGAAAGCTTATTGTTCAAAAGTAAGTGGAAATCCACAACATTATTCAGCTTTTCATGTTAACCCACTTTCACTTTTTACTTTGTAGATAACTACAAAGGGTATGATGTCAGTATGACAGAACCAATATGTAGGGTGTAGTATTTCTACTACTCTTTTTCGCATACCAAGCTTTGGGTTAGGAAAGGGGATCCTATTAGAAAATCAGGTTATCTATCGAAAGTGATAATACCACTTTGAAGTACCACTTGCCCTTAAAGTATGCAGCTTAAGCTAGAGTTAACTAACTCTAGAGTTAAGACAAGACTTTTTATAAGAGTTAACTAACTCTAGTAGACTAAACTAAAAAGCTTATATATTGATCAGCAATGAAGCTATAAACTAGAAACTCTTTATTTTCTTAACTACATGCTAAGGTTATATATAGGACTGAAAGTGGTACACAGCCGGATATTGCAGCATATTGGTAGCATCCCATACAGCTGCATTACAGGTACCATTAACATTTTATCGCATTATTCCCTTTCCCTGATAACACTACCTAACCTAAATCACGGATAACATAGAGCATAAACAGCAATTCACTGCAGTGATAACCGCATTATTTTGTTATCGTACTACACTGAATGAAACTGGTATTTTCATACATTGCTATCATAGAGCATTAAGATCATTGCTATCATAGAGCATTAAGATACAGCATCATTAATTAACACACTATAATATTGGTTAACTGTGATAACGATAACACATTTTTGTTATCGTACTACACTGAATGAAACTGGTATTTTCTAGTATTCTGGCTGGAAGGAATATATTGTATGTAGTCATTTCATATTCCTCCATTTTCTTATGGTGCTGTCAGTAAAATAGGTATCATATTGTTTGTATTCGTAGTTATGGTCGCTATAGTATTGAAAGGTCTCCTATCGTTTTGTCAACGGGCCGACTACAAGAGCTCGTGTAGTCAGTCCTATCTCTTTAACTCTATGCACTCGCGACATGGTTGGTATGGTCATGGTTTACGTACGCGTTAATTGGACTGATTGATTCCATTTTCTATGAAAATGCATTTAATTAAATATTGTAGGAATTTCATATTCATTCCATTTTGGCCGCAAAGATCAGATTTGGGTAAGTCATTTAAATGAAAATGTTTTAATTAAGGCTACATTAAGGTTTTAAGACTCACTTATCTTATAATCTAACATTAACGCCCTTTATAAAATCAAATTTATTGATTGATTTATAACCTTTATAAAATTGATTTATTTATAACCTTTATAATATAAATAAATTTATTGATAACCTTTATAATATTTATTTATAACCTTTTTCCCTAATTAGTTAGCTTTTGCTAAATAAAGGAGCTAGCTAGCTAAAGGGGCTAGTATTGTAGGTTAATAGGGTAGCTATTAGTATTTATTGGCGTTATTAGAGCAGTAGGAGTCTCTTAAGGTCTTAGTCTTAAGGGACTAGAGGCCCGTTATCATCGCGCTTTCTATTGTGCCAATTCAAGTTCATCGGTCTTGTTGCGGGGCCCCAAGGAATTGTAATACGGGCTCCCATTCCCTACTATACTAATAGATAGAATTCCGGTATCCCTACTATACTAATAGATAGAATTCCGGTATCCTTATATCTATATTCAAGTGAAGAACCGGATTTAAGGGAAGTCTCTATTTCGATCTCAATAGAATAGTCAGCAGGATGGATAGATGATATGCCGCTCTCTTGGGATCTCAGGATCTCACACTCTATCCGTTTCGGGCTTACTTAGTGCTTCGATCAATCAGCAAGGGTTTTTAGCTTAAGAGCGGTATTCCCACTCTAAAGCTAAAAACTTATTCTTAAGGGGTCAGGGGAAAAACATGGTAGCGCTAGATAGAATACTTAGTCCTCTTCCAACAAAGTTTGATTCAGATTCAAAGGAGGAAGAGTAAAGGCATCAGATCCTACTGCTCTTTGCTCCACTTTTTTAGAAGAGCCCGAATAATCCTAATACTGGCTAACTAATAAGGTTTTAGTTAATTAATTAATGGGGCCCCATACATAAACGGTATTATTGAACAATAAAAGATAAATTGAATTAAATTATCTAATTAGATAATTATCTAACCTTTTATCTAACAATTGAATTATCTAATGAACCTAACAATCTTATTATCTAATTCATTATCTAGATAATTATCTATTTAATGAACAAAGGTTAATTAGTTAAATTAATTGAATTATCAATTTATCTATTTAATGAACAAAGGTTAATTAGTTAAATTAATTGAATTATCAATTTATCTAATTAACAATAAAAGATAAATTGAATTATCTAATTCATTATCTAATGAACCTAACAATCTAATTATCTAATTCATTATCTAGATAATTATCTATTTAATGAACAAAGGTTTAATGAAAAAAGGTTAATTAGTTAAATTAATTGAATTTAATGAAAAAAGGTTAATTAGTTAAATTAATTGAATTATCAATTTATCTAATTAGATAACCTAATTTCTAATTCTAACTATTTAATTAACATTAAATCTTATGCTTATGAATTCATTAACCTAATTAACTAATTATGGTTAAGATTGAATTAGATAACCTAACATTAAATTTCTCTAATTAGATAACCTAACAATTAATCTTACTTATTATCTAGATAATTAGATAACCTAACATTAAAGATAATTAGATAATTAGATAACCTATTAAAGATAATTAGATAATTAGATAACCTAACATTAAATTTCTATAGCTATAGCTATATTTCTCCTATAGCCTCTATTAAAATATAGAAATAGAATAAGATATTCGGCTAGTTAGTATAGCCTTTCATATTTAAGGGTAGGCGGCCTAGGCCTGTATGATGCACAATTTGCCCAATTCCGGTTTCCGGTTCCGGACACTGTAACGATTTCCTTCCAAACCAAAGAAGGAAAAGGAAGCCCAATGCTTTTTCAACGATCTACGATCTTTTGGTTGGAATGCTAATGCTCTCGGAGAGTTAATGACTAGCTCCGAGCTTTGAAATAGGGATTTCCTCAAATTGATTTGATAGTCGGTCGACTGGTCAACGGAGACTTCTTGCGCTAACTAAGAGGTCGCATATGAACTTATCAATGCTCTGTTCCGCATTCATACTCATTAGCCCTCTCTCTTCTTTGAGAAAGAGCTTTCTTTGAGAGAGGCAGAAGACTACTTTAGACTGCTCTTTGCTCCACATTAAAACCTCTTCCTCCGGTCGGTCCTTGTTGAACAGAACAAAACACGTGCATCCAAACACTCGCGCCTATATATAGGATGCCCTGCCCCCTTCTCTTAAAGAGAGTCAGATTAAAACTCCTTAATTAAATTAACCTAATAAATAGCTTAATTACTTAATTGAGTAGTGAGCCTATAAGCTACTAAAACTTAATGAAATTAAGGCTATATTATATCTCCAGTTGGTTAAGGAGTCTCAGCTAAAACCCAAACCCCTTCTAGAGATCGGAACTATCAAGATTCCAATTACTGAGCTAGACCTCCCAAACATTACGATCTCAACTTAGAAGCGCAACAAAGAAAGTACCAATTTCACAACTAGAAGACCTCTAGTGAGTAGTGAACTTTTGGGCTATTCTCTTAAGCTTCTTAAGATCGAGAAGAGAAACTAGAACACGAAGGGGTTAGATAGAATTCTAAGAGACTGATTCCCTAACTATAAATTTATTTAGATTTGTCTTTATTAGTCTACTAGCTTATGAGTTAGCTATGAGTTGAGTGCATTAATTCACTAACTCTCTTACTATTCACTAACTCTCTTAATTACTTAAGAAATAGTTAAGCGCTAGCTAGCAACAAGTAAACTTTAAGATGAAGAACTAAATACTGTATGTGGGCAGCTAAATAGCTTACTAGCTAGTTAATTAAGAGATTGCTAGATTTAGTTAGAAAGATTATTTGGTTGTGGGTAAGTCATTTAATGGGGCCCCTATTTTATGGTTTAATGTGGAGCATATAGATCCTTTTTTCTCTTAAGATCTCAAAAAAGCTGCTTAAGTTAAGATCTTAAGACTAAAATAACTAGACTAGAGTTAAGAATAAGAGGTTTAATTAAGGCCGAATACATACAGAAGGAGTCTACCCTATGTTGCTAGGATACTCGGAAGTCAGGCCTTTAGGTAGGGGTTTACATCCCTTCTTAGGGCCCCGGAGCCTGGATCTCTGGAAAAAGGAGCCCAAAAATGGGGTGCGGTGCAGCTACGCGTAAGATCCTCGATCGAACCTACAGACCGAAAGATAAAGATTCTGAAAGGCCTATTTTCTCTTCCCAGGCTATGGATGGGGAAAGTGGATCTGAGTTAAAGTAGCTTTATCTCCAGCTTTCTAAACTACTGATGGCTTATGTCCTCCTACCATCTGCCAGTTGAAGAAAGAATGCCTTGACCTTGAAGTAGTGAAGTACTTAATCTTCAGAGGCACTGTGCTAAGGGCATACATAGCATAACACATTTTTCCGAACAAAACTGGAAAGCCTGCAACTAGCAGCTAACTAAAGATGGGTTTTTCTGAATAATGGCTTAAGGGCGGCCACTTCCCGAAGGGGTGGTGTATTCTAGTAAGATTCTAGCTTACTTAACCTTTATTAAAACAGTTAAGTACAGTTAGTTCAATTTCATAGTTGCTAGCTAAAGCTAATAAGGGAGTCAAGTCACTACTTACGTTACGAAGTTCTAATCCTTTCGAAGGGCTTAACTTAAGCTGTTACAGAAGTGCTAATAAGGTGCATCATGTTGTATTAGAGCTCTTAGAATTCTATCTAACCCCTTTTTGAGAGAGTTGCTCTTTGGAGAGCACAGTGCTCACTTTCGAAAGTTGTAAGCTAGCTGTGTTCGGGGGGGAGTTCTATCGTATAGTTCGGGGTGAACAATGATGGCGGATGTCAGCGGTTCGAGTCCGCTTATTTATCTCCAACTCGTGAACTTAGCCGATACAAAGCTATATGAACCCAATTTTTGGGCTCCTTCTTTTCCGATTCGGCAGTTCTATGTATATGATTTATCATTCATGGACGTTGAGTAAGATCCATTTAGCACCTCTCTTGGGTTAGGGGATCCAATACCTTTACCTTGATAAGGAAGAGCGTAATAAGCGAAATGCTTCGGGGAGTTATAAGCGATCCGGAGATTCCCGAATAGGTCAACCTTCGACTTCGAATCCTAAAATGGGCAAGAGATTCTATAAGGAATACACGGAACCGTGAGTATTAGTGTACACGGTATAATACGGAATTCACTATTACTTCAAATACGGAGTCGTATCCAGTGGAATTGGTACCAATGCTAGCATTTCATATATGCTCACGATCCAGCAGACTGTCAAGACCGAGTAGCAACAAACTGAGCTCTTATCAAGACTTCTATGATCCTGCTGTCAGATAGAACCTTTTATTTTAACGTACTGGTCTACATCTACAGGGTTCATAACTCTTACCTTTCCCGACTACATTTAGATCCTATACTATAGTTACCCTTCATAACTTTTCCTACCTGCGTATCTGAGTACACTTAACGCAGGAAAGCCGATTGGGCGAGGTAACAATTCGATTTCTTGTTCTTGGCATAAACAAGATCGAAAGGTTAGGCCACAGAACCGTTCGAAAAGTCGCTTAGTTAGCTCAAGTATTTCGGGTATTTGGCCATAGTTGATTCTTTTTCTTTTGTTTGCACTGTAGGAATCGGGAGTAGTGCAGTTGAGGGGTTGAACATCTCCTAGACAAATCAGCACTCTCCTACTCCGATCCGAGGGCATGGATATTCGGTCCCTATAGGACGGGGAGAAATCTTTCTGCCAATAAAGGTAAGGTTCCAATATAACATGTTGCATCTAGAGCTGTGGGACTACTTGACTGTATCGGGTGTGGTAGGCTTAGTAGGGCTCGAACCTACAATATCACCGTTATGAGCGGTACGTTTCAACCAATTAAACTATAAGCCCCTCTCTACAATATGATGCAATTCGCTCACTTCGGGAAGAGATGAGGTGCTATGGATAACGAATACAAAGGCAAGCCAACACCTTATATATAAGACTTGCCCCTTATATATAACTCAGTAAACTCCCTTAAACTTGTTCTTGCGCTATCCACTTCCTTCATCCCTCGTTCGAGAAGACATCATGATGCTACCCGGTTGGAACTCCTACTCGCTTTTATTAATGTTAATGTTCCGGTTCAATTGATCCTAGCTAGGTATCATTAGGCTGCCGAAGAAGGCTTTCAAGAGATTCGGGACTCATATCGAAAGGCTCCCCGCAGATCTATGAGCTATGGTAGCCACAACCATCTTTGCCTTACATAGAACAAGAAAGACGGAATACACAATTTCAATAAATAGTACGATTTTAGTTAGATACGGGTGTGATACGTAGATATGTACTTCATGGAGATTGTGTTAGGTTCACTAACGTGTTTCACTATCATACTAACTTTTAGTGTGTTATCACTATTATTCCACTTCAAGTTAATACTTACGGAACCTGAAAGCTTTCTACTTGAAGCTTCAGGAACAGTATTTTTAGATGTTTAGTATTAAACTATCATTAAAGCTTTAAGCTTTAAAAGTGGTACGTACACTCAGTTGTACACTTTTCTATATAAGCTCTATGAAAATACCATTCCATCTCCCCGTCCAAAAGGCCGTATGGAGTATAGCCAAGTGGTAAGGCATCGGTTTTTGGTACCGGCATGCAAAGGTTCGAATCCTTTTACTCCAGAACACCCGATTGGCAAGAACGAGCTTGTAGCCAAAAGATCCTAGCTAAAGAGACCAGTCCGGAGTTGAACACTTCGGCCAGGAGGTTCCTTTCATGAACTCCTTTATAGTTCCGTAAACTGGACTGGTCCACCAAGAAAGAGGTTTAATACCACTTATTAAGACCTTACTAAGTGAAGCGCTTCTTACGTAGCCCCTATTTCCCACAGCAATGATGGCTCTGTCTTGGGGAGCAAGAAGGTTGAAGCTTTGTGTTGCGGCTTCTCCAGAAGAGCTAGTTGTTCTAGCGCTTCTTTGTGTTGCGGAAAAGGAGCTAGTTGTTCTAGCGCTTTGTGTTGCGGCTTCTACAAAAGGAGCTAGTTGTTCTAGCGCTTTGTGTTGCGGAAAAGGAGCAAGAAGGTTGAAGCTTGCTTTGGTCTTCGCTCCCTGTCCGCATCTTATAGCGCTCCTTAATAGAACCGATCTGATTCTCTGAACAATCGGAATTTCGTACTTCTGTCGGATCCTCCCTATCTCCTGATCGAGCTTGTGTAGGTAGATGTTGCCTGGTAGGGCCGCTAGTAGTACACTGTGTGGGACGGAGTAAGCCTTCTCAAGAACGACACGCTTCGCCTGCCCTACGAGTAGTCCTCCGGCGGAAAAGACTTTCTGAATGGAGTAACTGAACTTGGGATCGTCGATCTCTTCCTTAAAGATTGGGATGAGTCGATGTCGGTCGATGGTGTGAAAACACTTCCTGATGTCGAATTCCAAAAACCAGCGAGAGGTTCCCCACTCTTTGATCCGTCTTAGGGCTAGGCCTCGACCCTTAAAGTGCGATGTGTCCTCGGGATCGTAAATGGATTCGAGTACCATTCTGATCGCCTCTTTCATGATCTTTTCTATAGGTAGAACTACTGTGAGCGGTCTAAACTTCGACCCTTATTTCTTCATAATGTTGTATGTAAAGGAGATCAAAGTGATTTTCTGATCGAGATCAAAAGGCTTAGTTAGGCTAGAACCCTTAATCTTAATTCTATATTATATTCAATATATTATGAAAAGGAAAACAAAACCCCTTAGTTAGAGCTAGCTTCCCTTAGTTAGAACTAAGTGACTCCCTAGGGAAGTAAAGAGTTTAGATTAGACTATCTAGAATAAGATAAGACTAGTCTAATCTTACTTATTAGCCTTAATAACTAAAACTTGTTGAAGCGTAGCGTTATACCCTTATACTCTTTCAACTATAGTATTTATTCTCCTATTCCTATAGTATATAAGATGATAGGCGGCTGGCTAGTGAAGATAGCCTATTCTCCTAGAGCGAATATAGCCTATTCTCCTAGAGCGAATATAGCCTATTCTCCTAGAGCGAATATAGCCTATTCTCCTAGAGCGAATATAGCCTATTACGAAAGAGCCTATTATAAAGAAAAAGAATGAGGAAGCGCAGAAATCCGAACTTTAACTAGAAGTAAGGTAGGCCCTTTTCTCTTAAGTAAGGGTGTGATACCACTACTTTCTAAAAGAAGGTAACCAATAAAGGGATGTTAACTTAACGATTTACTTAAAGCTTAAATAACCTATTGAATTAAGGACTATTGAATTCACTTTAAAAGGCTTAATTAAATAGATAGCCTATTTCATTCTATATTTCATTAATGAACAATTATTGAAGCTTATTGAACTATTTCATTATTTCATTAATGAACAATTATTGAACTATACCAGTTAAGCTTCTTAAAGTAAGAACTAAACTAGGCTTAAAGATGAAAGCCTATTTAATAAGTTGAACTAAGCTTATTGTTACAAGCTTCTTTAATTCTTGAATTATTGAACTTTCTATGTTTGAACTAGGCTTAAAGTAAGAACTACTAAGCTTCTTAAAGTAATAATGAACTAAGCTTGTTACAAGCCTATTAACTTCAATAGTATTAAAGCTAATTGTTACAATAAGCCTATTAACTTCAAGTCAATATTAACTAAGCTTGTTACAAGCCTATTAACTTCAATAGTATTAAAGCTAAAAGCCTATTAATTAACTTCAAGTCAATATTAACTAAGCTTGTTACAAGCCTATTAACTTCAATAGTATTAAAGCTTATTGTTACAAGAAGCCTTAAGCTTTAAGCCTATAGTTCAAGAACTAAGCTTCTTTAATTCTTGAATTATTGAACTACTTTCTATCTATTTAATTAACTAAGCTTTAAAAATGAACAAGAACAATTTTAAAGTTTTCAGCAGAGGGATTGAACAATTTCATGAATTATTGAACTTTAATTTAAAAGTTTTCTGCTAACAATTGAACTAAGCTTTAAAAATGAACAAGAACAATTTTAAAGTTTTCAGCAGAGGGATTGAACAATTTCATGAATTATTTCATTATGTTCATAAAGAAAAGATTCATTAAGAATTAAAGAAAGGAACCTAACTATTTCTTATTTCATGAATTATTGAACTTTATATTTAAGGCCTATTTATTGAAGCTGAATGAACTAAGCTTTTCAACAAATTTATTAAAGAAGCTTCTTTAATTCTTGAATTATTGAATTCACTACTTTCAATTGAATTCACTACTTCACTTTAAAAGGCTTCAATTGTTTCTTGTTAGCTTATAAAAAGCTTCTTTATTGTTACAAACAAGAAGCCTTATTTAACTATTTAAGAATGAACTAAGCTTAAAGTTGTTCACGAAGCTGAATGAACTAAGCTTTTCAACAAATTTATTAAAGAAGCTTCTTTAATTCTTGAATTCACTTTCATGAATTATTGAATTCACTATTGAACTACTTCTTGAATCACTTTAAAAGGCTTCAATATTGAATTATTGAACTATTTCATGAATTATTGAATTCACTTTCATGAATTATTGAATTCACTACTTCACTAATTCTTGAATCACTTTAAAAGGCTTCAATTGTTTCTTGTTAGCTTATAAAAAGCTTTTCAAATTGAAGCTTCTTTAATTCTTGAATTATTGAACTACTTCACTAATTCTTGAATTCACTTTCATGAATTATTGAATTCACTATTGAACTAATTCTTGAATCACTTTCATCAATTGAATTCACTATTGAACTAATTCTTGAATCACTTTAAAAGGCTTAAATAGCTTAAAGTTAGTTGAAAGCTAACCTATATAAATTGAGTCTAGAGCTGAAAAGGTAATTAGATGCTAATTTCATTAACCATACATATGCTTCTTAATTTGCTAACTAATTAGTAAGTTAGGGAACTCTAACTTTCATCAATTGAATACTGTTGAATGTTAAGCTTATATAAACTCTTATATTATATAAAGTTGTTAAGCTTAAAGTAGTTAGTTGAAAGCTAACCTATATTGAGTCTAGAGCTGAAAAGGTAATTAGATGCTAATTTCATTAACCATACATATGCTTCTTAATTTGCTAACTAATTTGGGAAGTTTATTTGTTAATTAGGGAAATTAGCTTTCATATGCTTCTTAATTTGTTAACTTGCTAAAGTAGTTTAATTTGTTCGGTACCTAACATACTAAGTTAGGGAAATGAGCAGCTTATGAAGTTAGGTACCTACTAAGTTTGGGAACCTACTAAGTTTGGGAAATGAGCAGCTTATGAAGTTAGTTAAGCTTGTAAATGGTTAGGGAAATTAAGCTTGTTAAGCTTGTAAATGGTTAGGGAAATTAGGCTTGTTAAGCTTGTTAATGGTTAGGGAAATTAGGCTTGTTAAGCTTATGAAGTTAGGTAACTATATAAGGACCCACTTACTTGACTCTATCTTAACCATAATTAAGCTTTTAATACCAATCTGCCTGCTATTTCTGTACTTTATTGTTATCGGGTATACGTACAGTCAGTATTGAACTAAGCTTATATATTGATCAGCAATGAAGCTTATATAAACTATAAACTAGAAACTCTTTATTTTAACTAAAGCTTATTATACTTAAGCTAGTTTAAGAGTTAACTCTTAAAAGACTAGTTTATTAGATATACTAGTTAGAGTTTAAGAGTTAGACTAATTAGACTTATAATACGCTAGAAAGCTTTATTAGTTAGACTAGTTAGACTAGTTAGACTTAATTAAGCTAGAAATCAGCTTTATTAGACTAGTTTAGATATACTAGTTTAAGAGTTTAAGAGTTAACTCTTAAAAGACTAGTTTAAGAGTTAGACTAATTAGACTAGTTTAGATATACTAGTTTAAGAGTTAGACTAATTAGACTTATAATACGCTAGAAAGCTTTATTAGTTAGACTAATTAGTTAAGAGTTTAAGAGTTAGACTAATTAGACTTATTATAATACTCTAGAAAGCTTTAGACTAATTAGACTAGTTTAGATATACTAGTTTAAGAGTTAGACTAATTAGACTTAGTTAAGCTAGAAAGCTTTATTAGACTTAATTAAGCTAGAAATCAGCTTTATTAGACTAGTTTAGATATACTAGTTTAAGAGTTTAAGAGTTAACTCTTAAAAGACTTAAGCTAGAGTTAGCTTATAAAAATGAACTAAGCTTATAAAAATGAATTGAACTAATTCTTGAATTAACTAAGCTAAATGAATTGAACTAATTCTTGAATTAACTAAGCTAAATGAATTGAACTAATTCTTGAATTAAGCTTATA
>JARDWI010000135.1:17500-25000 GCA_029378325.1 Elaeagnus macrophylla
AATCTGGTCCGATGGCTGTTCTCCACTAACCACAAGGATATAGGGACTCTATATTTCATCTTCGGTGCTATTGCTGGAGTGATGGGCACATGCTTCTCAGTACTGATTCGTATGGAATTAGCACGACCCGGCGATCAAATTCTTGGTGGGAATCATCAACTTTATAATGTTTTAATAACGGCTCACGCTTTTTTAATGATCTTTTTTATGGTTATGCCGGCGATGATAGGTGGATTTGGTAATTGGTTTGTTCCGATTCTGATAGGTGCACCTGACATGGCATTTCCACGATTAAATAATATTTCATTCTGGTTGTTGCCACCAAGTCTCTTGCTCCTATTAAGCTCAGCCTTAGTAGAAGTAGGTAGCGGCACTGGGTGGACGGTCTATCCGCCCTTAAGTGGTATTACCAGCCATTCTGGAGGAGCAGTTGATTTAGCAATTTTTAGTCTTCATCTATCTGGTGTTTCATCCATTTTAGGTTCTATCAATTTTATAACAACTATCTTCAACATGCGTGGACCTGGAATGACTATGCATAGATTACCCCTATTTGTGTGGTCCGTTCTAGTGACAGCATTCCTACTTTTATTATCACTTCCGGTACTGGCAGGGGCAATTACCATGTTATTAACCGATCGAAACTTTAATACAACCTTTTTTGATCCCGCTGGAGGGGGAGACCCCATATTATACCAGCATCTCTTTTGGTTTTTCGGTCATCCAGAGGTGTATATTCTAATTCTGCCTGGATTCGGTATCATAAGTCATATCGTTTCGACTTTTTCGGGAAAACCGGTCTTCGGGTATCTAGGCATGGTTTATGCCATGATCAGTATAGGTGTTCTTGGATTTCTTGTTTGGGCTCATCATATGTTTACTGTGGGCTTAGACGTTGATACCCGTGCCTACTTCACCGCAGCTACCATGATCATAGCTGTCCCCACTGGAATCAAAATCTTTAGTTGGATCGCTACAATGTGGGGGGGTTCGATACAATACAAAACACCCATGTTATTTGCTGTAGGGTTCATCTTTTTGTTCACCATAGGAGGACTCACAGGAATAGTCCTGGCAAATTCTGGGCTAGACATTGCTCTACATGATACTTATTATGTGGTTGCACATTTCCATTATGTACTTTCTATGGGAGCCGTTTTTGCTTTATTTGCAGGATTTTACTATTGGGTTGGTAAAATCTTTGGTCGGACATACCCTGAAACTTTAGGTCAAATCCATTTTTGGATCACTTTTTTCGGGGTGAATCTTACCTTCTTTCCCATGCATTTCTTAGGGCTTTCGGGTATGCCACGTCGCATTCCAGATTATCCAGATGCTTACGCTGGATGGAACGCCCTTAGCAGTTTTGGCTCTTATATATCCGTAGTTGGGATTTGTTGTTTCTTCGTGGTCGTAACAATCACTTTAAGCAGTGGAAATCAAAAAAGGTGTGCTCCAAGTCCTTGGGCTGTTGAACAGAATTCAACACTGGAATGGATGGTACAAAGTCCTCCAGCTTTTCATACTTTTGGAGAACTTCCTGCTATCAAGGAGACGAAAAGCTATGTGAAGTAAAAAGGGCCGATTGCTACTAAGAACCTAAGATAACTTTTCAAACATAATGTGGATTCTAATCTAAAACTTGTTCCGGGGTTGAGCCAATCAAATAATTTGGTTCTTCTCATAGATCTCTCTATCAAGAAGGGATTGATCATCGACTCATCAAGCACGTATGTATTTCCAGCTTCATCACACCACTACAAAATGTCTCCCAAATAACAAAGAGCTCCAGGAAATGAGCAAAAGCCCGATGTTGTAGATCCAGATGTATGAATTAGGGAAATTAGCAGCTTATTAAGTTGAAGTTAGGTACCTAAGTTAATTTGTTTATTAGGGAAACTAATTAGTTTATTTGTTTATTAATTAGGGAAATTAGTTTATTAGTTAATTAGGGAAACTAATTAAATAAATTTGTTTATTAATTAATTAGGGAATTTAGCTAATTTGTTAATTAGTTAATTTATTAATTTGTTTATTAGTTAATTAGGGAAACTAATTAAATTAATTTGTTTATTAGTGAAATTAGTTTATTAGTTAATTAGGGAATTTAGCTAATTAAATAAATTTGTTTATTAATTAATTAAATTAGTTAATTTATTAATTTGTTTATTAGTTAATTAGGGAAATTAGCAGCTTATTTCATTAACCATACATATGCTGCTTAATTTGCTAACTTGCTAAAGTAGTTTAATTAGGGAAACTAATTAAATAAATTTGTTTATTAATTAATTAGGGAATTTAGCTAATTTGTTAATTAGTTAATTTATTAATTTGT
The DNA here is from genome assembly GCA_029378325.1 of Elaeagnus macrophylla. Lineage (NCBI taxonomy): Eukaryota > Viridiplantae > Streptophyta > Magnoliopsida > Rosales > Elaeagnaceae > Elaeagnus > Elaeagnus macrophylla. Next base: position 19,836 of record JARDWI010000135.1, read on the forward strand.
TTATTAGTTAATTAGGGAAACTAATTAAATTTATTTGTTTATTAGTTAATTAGGGAAATTAGCAGCTTATTAAGTTGAAGTTAATTTGTTAGGGAACTCTAACTTTCATCAATTGAATACTGTTGAATGTTAAGCTTAAAAGCTTATATAAAGTCTTATCAATTATAAACTCTTACGACTTATCGTCGGGTGTTTACTAATCATAAAGAACAAATCATAGTTTTAATTAATAGTTTTATTGGTGTGAAGTTTGGTGTGAACTTACCACTCTTAAAGGGTTAACGGATAACGAAGATTGAACAACGAATAGAGAGATCCAATAGTTATTAGTGGACTCCCTTAAGTATATATTTTGGGGTTTCCTCCTTGACCATCTTCAATCGAAGACCGGGTTCTGGGGTTGAGAACTATTACGGGGCTAGCGTAAACCCTACTTAACTTATTAGTAAATGCCTTAAAAACTAGAAGTTGGGGTCCACTATTCACTAATAGTGTTAGGGAAAAGGTATGTGGTAATACCTAATACTTGAAGATTTCTTACGGATATCACTATATCCTAATACCTAACTAATACTTGAAGATTTCTTACGGATATCACTATATCCCTACAAATAAGTAATAGTTTTACTTATAATACGATTACGATACGGAACATGAAGAGCCAGACGGGGCAGGATGAACCGGAAGTCTCTTCAGTTCAAGATAGATGTTGCGAACTATGATATGCTCTCTTGGATCTCGGGATCTCACACTCTATCATCCGGCTTAGTTAGCAGGAAAGGACCCCCTTTCCGTAAGAAAATGAGAGCGTGGGATCTCACACTCTATATCCGGCTTATACGCTGCGCCCGTTTCCGTGTGGACTTGTAGAGGCTACTTGTTGGACCGGATTAGAGCCCACTCTTAGTTGCCTCTTAGTCGATCAATCAGGGTTGCCACTATAAGCTAGCTTTCATGTTAACCAATTGTAGTACAATTGTATTAAATACTTTAAGCTATCTAGAGATAGTTAATAAAGACTTTCTAGAGTATATTTAATATAGAGTTAAGAATAAAGCTTTCAACTACTTTATTTAAGCTTCTTATACTCTATAGTATATATAAGCTTTTATTTAATACAATTAATAACTACTTTCGGATTCGGATGTTGGTCCAACTTGCTACACCATCCTACGGATTCTTCAAGTTTCTTCCGAGCTTTCCGAGCTCTCTTAAGCGCTACCAATTAGCAGCTATCTTAGCTTAGTATGTATGGATTCTGTCTGACTCTTTTGCTGCCCTTAGTAGCTAGCTACTAATGCCGCATTAACATTAAAAAAGTGAAGTGCATCATAGATTGATTAACGGAGGTACAATGTACCAATTCCCTGATAACTGATACGGGTACCATCTGCTCTTGATTCTCTTTTATTAGGGGATCTTGTACGTACTAGCCTCCCTAATAGTAGCTTCCTGAATCACTTAACTAAATTACTAGCTGACTCCATCTCTGTTCTAGCCTAATAGTAGCTTCCTGAATCACTTAACTAAATTACTAGCTGACTCCATCTCTGTTCTAGGTTTGACAGTCCTAGTTGGACCCCTTCCGGTGTTGCTTCTACCTAAGGTACTGAACCTTCTGCTAGAATCAAATCACTTAACTTATTAAAGAAACTAGAACACGAAGGGGTTAGATAGTTACTAATCCTCATTTGAGTCAGATGAAGACTGGCGACTAAAGAATTCTAATGATTCTAGCTAACCAATTCTATTTATAATATAAATAGTCTATATTAGCTATAAATTAGCTAGTTATCTAATTCTTAGCTTATTCTAATTCTTAGCTAATTCTAATTCTTAGCTAATTCTAATTCTTAGCTAATTAGCTAAAATTCTTTGGTTTAGGTTTTAGCGTCATTTAGATTTGAGTTAGTGCATTAATTCACTAACTCTAAGTTTTAGTACACTATTAATTAATTACTTAAATAAATAAATAAATATTGATACGAAAGTGAGCGCTACTAGCTACTAAAACTTAATGAAATTAAGGCTATATCTTTGGTTAAGGGGCCCCTATTTTATTTATGGTTTAATGTGGAGCATATAGATCCTTTTTTCTCTTAAGATCTCAAAAAAGCTGCTTAAGTTAAGATCTTTGTTTGAAAGCAAAGAGGTAGAGTAGGTTTAATTAAGGCCGAATACAGAAGTCTAACCCATTCCCCAGTCTCCTAGAGATGAAGCGCTAGAATCTCTAGTAGCCCTGTTGTCCTGATTTCTCGGTACCATGCCATGAATGGAGCTCATGAGTTGAGTGTTGCTATGGTTCTCTAGTCGGAGGGTGCATTAAGATTGTTACCACAGAGCCTTCGCTATTAAAGTTCTCCTCTGGGTCAATTATTACATGATGCACCTTATTAGCACTTCTGTAACAGCTTAAGTTAAGCCCTTCGAAAGGATTAGAACTTCGTAACGTAAGTAGTGACTTGACTCCCTTATTAGCTTTAGCTAGCAACTATGAAAGAAATTGAACTAACTGTACTTAACTGTTTTAATTTAATAAATTAAGGCGTTAGAGCTTCATTATAGCTTAAGTGTAGCTTATAACTTATCACTTAAATAACTTACTTACTTAAGGGAGTTAATTAAAGAGCCAAAGGTCGTCTTCATCTTCTGATTCTGACTCTCTCTGTTCTAAAGGTAGCCTCAGTAAGGATGTTGGAAAAACTTGCTACACGCTTCCCAGGGAGTCCGCTAGAAAAGCGACTTATCTATAAGTCGTTATTTGGTTTTGGGTTAATGGGGCCGGCCCCTACTAGTAGCCTCAACGTTACGGCTCCAATTGTGTCCCCTTTGGGGCCCCCCTTACTATATCTAGCTTCGTATTAAGCTTTAGCAACACAAATAATCTTATATTACTATCTATATTAATTACTATATCTAGCTTCAGCCTTAGCAACACAAATCTAACTAACTATCTTAATTACTATATTACTATATTAATTACTATATCTAGCTTCGTATTAAGCCTTAGCAACACAAATAATCTTATATTACTATCTTAATTACTATATTACTATCTTAATTACTATACTCTAGCTAAGAGTTAGGGCTAGCTAGCTAGCTAGCTTTAATAAGAGTACTTAATTCTTAATTACTATACTATACTCTAGCTGCTAAGAGTTAGGGCTAGCTCGCTAGCTAGCTAGCTTTAATAAGAGTACTTAATTCTTAATTACTATACTATACTATACTATACTATACTCTAGCTAAGAGTTAGGGCTAGCTCATCAGGGGTAACCCTCATCATTGGCTGGCATCCTGCTCTCGGAAAGTAGCCGTTCCGTCTAGTTGCCCCTTATTTATGGTATGGTTTTTCTTGTTCTTGGAAAGGTCGTCCTAGAATGGAATTTGCTACACGCTGTAGTAAGTACAACACCGCTTTTCATTTCAGCACACAAATCTACTAACTTTCAGCAAACTTCTTAAAGAGCTTATTACTACGATCGCTATTAGAGTTAGTACTCTGCTGATCGGGAAAAGCTGTAGTCTGATGCCCCTTCCCTATATAGTTTAGTTAGGTTGAAGAAAGAGGGTCAATAAGGGAATTTATTTTATAGGCTAGCTATTTATTCCCTTTTGTTTGCTACACGCTGCTGTACCCAGCAGAGCTAGCCCCTAGGGAATTGTTCTCATTGTTTGATCCTTCATTCGAATGTCATGAAGTCTTACGGACTTCTATAAGACTTCGTAGGGGCCTTCTCCTCTTTCGGACAACAATGTTAGTTATCCGACATTAGACATTAAGAGCACCACTAGTAGCCTCCCTAATAGCTTCAGCAGACTACCCACCAAAGCTTGGATCGTTAGAAAGGACTCAGAAAGAGGCCCTAGACTAGATTGGTAGGTCCGCATCTTCCTTCAGCTAGCGCTAGTAGCGGTACTTTCTTCAATCGTTCCTCCGAGCTCCGCTTTCTCATTCATGCATCATGGATTATTCTGCTGACTCCATCTCTGTTCTAGTTAGTAGCCTACTGCTTCGCAGCTAGTAGAGCCCCTTAGTCTTAGTTCTAAGCTTAGAACTAAGTGATTCTAGCAGTCAGTAGCTTCGAGAAAGTTGGGTCAATAGCCCCTCCTTTCTTCAACTTGATGCATCATCTTCCTAACTAAACAACTATTAGTTAGAATGATATTAGTCCTATGAGCTTCATGAACTCAGTTGAGTTCTTAGTCTTAGCGGGATGAAGGAAGACAGCTATGATCTTCCTAACTAAATGATATTAGTCCTATGAGCTTCATGAACTCAGTTGAGTTCTTAGTCTTAGCGAGCTGACAAGTTGCTTGTTGGGATCATCTCGGTAGCTTACTACCGCCCGTTATGGTGTGCCACATGTTCCCCTTTGTTTGCTTCCGCATTAACACATTTTAATTAAAGCTTCGTTATCACTATCACTCCTAAGCTCAACACTTGCTTAAGATCAGCCACTGCTTTCTTTAGCTGGAAGCTTCGTTATCACTCCTATAAATCACTTAAACCAAAAGCACACATTCTAACTAATTTATTTAAAAGCTTCGTTATCACTCCTATAAATCACTTAAACCAAAAGCACACATTCTAACTAATTTATTTATTTAAAGCTTCGTTATCACTCCTATAAATCACTACTTGTTGCTTCGCCTCTTCCAAAAGCGTTAAAGAAAGCTTCGTTATCACTATCACTCCTAAGCTCAACACTTGCTGCGGAAAGGAAGCTTCGGTGCATGATGTACAAGAAATACCGAACACCTTAGCCAGCTGACAAGTCGAACCATTTGAAGTAGTCTTGATGAATGTTGAAATGGACTGGTTGTAGTTCAGTAGTTCAATGAATCCTAATACTGGCTAACTAATAAGGTTTTAGTTAATTAATTAATTAATTAATGGGGCCCCTTCTAGAAGCTACAGACAAGCTACCTTTTGATGCTGCGCTTCTGCCTTATCTTAATTAAGAGAAAATCAGATCAATAAGCCTATTATAATGTTTATATAAGAGCTAATAAAGGGGCTAGTTCTTTCTAGACCTGATAAGTGGGTCAATAGCCCCTCCTTTCTTCAACTTGATGCATCATCTTTCAGGCTTAAAACCTGTTTGTTCTTTTTGTTTCCCTATGACAACCAATAAAGATTGGTGGTAGGGGTTCGCTTTCTC
>JARDWI010000135.1:32500-53253 GCA_029378325.1 Elaeagnus macrophylla
TGCTTAATTAAGGCTTTTCTGCTAACAATTAACTATTTAAACTAAAGCTTAAATAAACCTATTTATTGAACTTTTCTATTGAATGAACGAATTAAGGCCTAATTAATGAGTTTTCTATTGAATTCACTATTGAATTCACGAATTAAGGCCTAATTAAGGCTGAACTCTTTTATTGAAGGCTTAAGGCCTAAGTAAAGCTGAACTTTTCTATTGAAGCTTATGTATGAAATTCTTGAACAATTTAACATTCAATTGAACTCTTTAACATTCAATTGTTAGCAGAAGCTTATGTATGAAATTCTTGAACTCTTTAACATTCTATTGTTAGCAGAAGCTTTCAATAAGCTTTAATTAAGCTTTAAGTTCTTGAACTCTTTAAAATTCTATCAATTGTTAGCAGAAGCTAAATTCTTGAACTCTTTAACATTCTATTGTTAGCAGAAGCTTTCAATAAGCTTTAATTAAGCTTTAAGTTCTTGAACTCTTTAAAATTCTATCAATTGTTAGCAGAAGCTAAATTCTTGAACTCTTTAACATTCTATTGTTAGCAGAAGCTTTCAATAAGCTTTAATTAAGCTTTAAGTTCTTGAACTCTTTAAAATTCAATTGTTAGCAGAAGCTAAATTCTTGAACTCTTTAACATTCTATTGTTAGCAGAAGCTTTCAATAAGCTTTAATTAAGGCTTATTAGTATACTAAACTCTTAAAGCTTATTGAACTAAACTCTAGTAAGCTTATTGAACTAAAGTTGTTAAGCTATAACTTAAAGACTCTCTCTTAACTCTAGTAAGCTTATTGAACTAAACTCTAGTAAGCTTATTGAACTAAACTCTAGTAAGCTAGCTTATATTCTGATTGAAATGAAGCTTCATTATTGAACCTATTGAACCGCTGTACTCAATAACCTCTATAGATATCACGGGTACCGTAGGTTCGGTTCCATGATAACGATTTCACTCTTAACTCTTCTATTGAGAGCCCTATCAGTCTGAAGATCCCATGATCATCGATCCTTTTCCGATTCCGATCTTATTTCTGCCCTGGATTTCCCAAGTCTATGAAGAGCAGATCATCTAATTAGATGTCTATGATTTCATATAAATAAGAGTAAGAGGGTTGTGAAATGCTGCTATGGGAGAACCTTAATAAGTTGGATATAGAACCAGATTAGTCTGATTCTCTTTCTCTGTTATCAAGGTGAGCAAAACTCCCTTTCTTGAAAGCTCATACAACCTGTCTCACAAAGGACTTCCAAAGACAAAGACTTTGTGGTTTGGATCAGGTGAGATCACTGATACAGACAGGTCGTATCCTATTATACTATAGTTTCTAAAGAGGGGGGCTCTGTGCGCAAAAATAGAAGTTTTAGTTGCAACAAGATCAAGATACGGACTTTACGTAGTACGAGAAAAGCCCTTTTTTCTATCCTTTAACAAGGTTAGAATTGAGTGAGGGCTTATAAACGGGATTATGGTTCTTACGCCTTTTCGGCTTCGGAAAGGGAAGTAGCCCTTCCTTTCCTTTAGTTGCGAATATGGTCAGTGCTCTTAGCGAACTAAGGAGCCCGGATCTAGAGAGAGCTAAAGGATCTTAAAGCCGAAGCCGAAGATGGATGAATGAGGCAATGTTGCTGAAGACAAAGACCTTTAAGTAAGATTGTCGAGAAGAGCTTCAACAATGGGGCCGGTTATTCCCTTACCTATTCCCTAGGGAAGTAAAGAGTTTAGACTAACTTTATTTTCTAGCAGCTAGAAAGATAAGACTAGTCTAATCTTACTTATTAGCCTTAATAACTTTTAAAACTTGTTGAAGCGTAGCGTTATTTTATATTTTTTAGTTAGGTTGAAGAAAGAGGGTCAATAAATAAGGGAATTTATTTTATAGGCTAGCTATTCCCTTTTGTTTGCTACACGCTTATCCTTATTACTCGATCTACTTAATTTCCACGCTTTGGGAGTCAATGGTTTATCGATTCTGCTATATAGTGGACTCCCTGTTCGCGTTCTTATAGTTGGGTTCTTAACTTCCTATTTAATGGGTTCGGGTAATGTTCTTACAGTTTGGGTAGCTACTGTTTGGACTATACGGGAGTTAATGTGTGAGGTTTAAGCTTTAGTAAACCCTACTTATAGAATGCCTAACACCTTATGATTATGATACGCCTTATTACTACGAGTTCATTAGGAAGTTGGGTCAATAGCCCCTATTTCTTCGTATTGGGGAACAGCCCCACACAACCTTCTAACTAAGCGTTATAATATCTAAACCCCTAAACCAATAACTAAATAAACGCTCATCATTGATCTTAAGATCTTAAGAGAAAGCTTAAGATTTATGCTTCTTAAGAGCTTCTCAGCTGGCCCCTATCTGACATCCGAATCGTAGCTTTAAAGCGGAAGCCCAATGACAATATAGGTACCATTGGTACAATGAAATAGAACAATTTCAATAGAACTATATATAACGGAATACAGAAATAGAACTCTGTCTTCAGGCGGTACACGGATAACATAGAGCAATGTATGTCGGAAAAGCTAGTAGAAAGTACGGTTTTAATACACTTAAAGATTAAAGAAATAAAGCTTCGTCATATATGTAGGAATTTCATATTCTCATTCTGAAATAGAACTCTTTCAGGCTTAAAGCATTTCTATAGAGTACAGAAAGTTCACTAAATCACTCTATTGCTATTGAAAAGCTGTTTTTCTTAAAAGCTTAGGAAATACCGCAGGTACCAATAACTTCTGTACTCAATCACATAGTACAATAAATATGGGTACCAACTCAATACTGTTGTAAGCAATTTACGGTACTATGTTAACGATTTCGGGATACCTTACCTTTAAGTACCAAACCTTACCTTTAAGATAAGAGAATCAGCTCAGCAAAGTTTGTACTAAAAAAGCGGGTTTCACATAAGTTAAGTATAGAAATCTTAACCTTAACCGTTAAGGTACCCACATAATCCCCCCTGATAATACCTAAATCACGGATAACATAGAGCATAAACAGCATCTTCTTGATCGTAGGTACACTTGCACAATAACTAGTCTAGTACCACTACCTCATTCTGGGCTCATAAACCCTTTTTTCATACATAGTTCAAATATTTCATATTTCCTATTGACATTGACCCTGCTGACTACTTATCCCTACGCTGTTCCCGTTCCCAAGGACTAGCAAAATCGAAATAGCGAAATTCTTGGGTCATCTCAATGGGTTCAGAAACCACACGTTTCTCTGGATCATCATAGCGTACTTCCACATATCCACTCAGAGGAAGGTCTTTTCGTAATGGATGACCCTCGAAACCATAATCTGTTGATATACGGCGTAGATCCGGATGATTGATGGAAGAAACACCAAACATATCCCAAACTTCTCGCTCCCACCGGCCGGCTGATGGAAATAGACTGACTACCGGAGATATTCGTGTTACTTCGTCTGCACTGGTTTGTACACGAATGCGTGAGTTATACCGAGTACTCAGTAAATTATAGACAACTTCAAATCTTCGTTTTCGAGAGGGATAATCAACTCCGCAAATATCGATCGAAACTTGAACCCTTGTATAGGTATGCAATTTAAGAAAGCACAACAATTGAAATGGGTAGTCCGTATTGGTATCAGATCTATTCCCATGTTCTGATCTTTCCATTTTTTTTACCCATTTCTTGGGCAAAGTCTCCCCATATTTGAAAATGAATTGGTTATCCATATCTTATAAAATAAAGTTTCTTTTTCTTCCGTTAAGGAAAAGACTTGTTCGGAAAGCCGGGGTTGGTCCAAGTCTTTGGGCATTGCCGCTTGGGGCCCCCCTATTGGAAATGGATACGCCCACATTCTGTGACAGTAGTGATAAAGGACAGAACAGAATTTTGTCTTTATCGATAACTTAATTAAAGTTGCTAGCCCCTATTTGTTATCATAACTGGAGTGGTACCAAATTCGGATATTGGAGAATCATAGTTCCCTGAATCAGGTACCCCGCAATAGGAATGTACAATGTACCATTCCCTTCTAACATATTGGTATCAGAATAGCATACCATACATAGTACTTAAGTCTCGTGATACCAACTTAGAGGGTGTACGGTACACGGTTCAATACCAAACCATTGTTGGAAAAAGCTTATATAAACTCTTATTCAGCTCATTAAGACGGGTAATAAAGAAAATAATTGTGTTAGGTTCACTATTATTGTGTCTAAGTACTTAAACCTGAAAATCAGTCTGAAGGTTAGGTTAACGGAATAACAAGTGGAAAGCTTTATTAGACTTAAGCTTTCTTTCCACTATAAGCTAGCTTTCATGTTAACCAATTGTAGTACAATTGTATTAAATACTTTAAGCTATCTAGAGATAGTTAATAAAGACTTTCTAGAGTATATTTAATATAGAGTTAAGAATAAAGCTTTCAACTACTTTATTTAAGCTTCTTATACTCTATAGTATATATAAGCTTTTATTTAATACAATTAATAACTCTTAATATTGGTATTGGGTTAACTACTGTACCGCAGGTACCATATTTGTTAACTCTTTGTTATCATAGTGGTACCATATAACATTAACTAACGAAGTTTTGTTATCATATTTGTTAACTCTTTGTTATCATAGTGGTAGCATATAACATTAACAGTAGCCCAAACCCTACCACATTTCCGCAACACAACAAGTTGATTCTGACATTACTGAAACATATAGGAATCATAGAGCAATAACACAATAACATTATAATATTAGGTTTTGGTACACTGAATTCACTATAGATACAGAAATTCCTATAGTTAACAGTGGGCTCTACTGGAACTATGAGTTAAAAGGATTAGATGTCCCGAGTTGAAATCCCATTTGGTTGTTCTTCGGGTTCAAAGATCCACAATAACACAATAACATTATAATATTAGGTTTTGGTAGCCAATCCCAGCATTAACACTGCATCCACAATAACAGTTCAGTTATCATGATATCAGTGATAACACAGTATAGTATCATGGTTGCCCAGCAGAATTTAGTTATTGCATTAACCGCCTTAACTTAATAGGTTAGGTACAATACCATTTGATTGGTACTTCCCATACAATTTGTACTCTATATTAAACTCAATCCCTAGTTATACGGAATACAGACATTAATAGAACAATTAATTCTCTATTTAGGATAACCGCATTAACTGTGATAACAGTAGAGCCTGGTAGCTACAGAGTGATAAAGGACAGAACAGAATTTTGTCTTTTAAAGATAAAGATTTAGTAGACGGGTTAACGATTTGTTGGTACACTGAACCGTCTCTCTGCATATTGGTAACTTAACTGCATTATTTTTGGTGTAGTTATCATTCTAACTAATTTGTAGTTATCATACTCATAGAGCATTAACACAAATGAATTAAAGCGTTATCAGGTACTCTGCACAGAAACCCATATTATACTTAATTTACATTCAGCAGTAACAGCTACATCATATTGCATAGTTGAAACCACAGGAGGTCTTATTGCTGCATAGTTGAAACCACATTAAGTCTTAGTGAGCTTAGTAGCATCGAAGAATGTCGAATTTCAAGCTCAAGCCTTATCGGTTGTTATTTAATCTTATTGTGCTACCGCGATCTGCGGCAACCCAATTATCTAACTAAATTATTAAGGGTAATCGTTGCAGATCCGACCTACTGTTCTGAGAACGGCGCATTCATACATAGGTCATTAATGATCGGACTAGATGGACCATCATCCGATGTGGGACTTATGCTATGCCTTTTCGAATTGGATCAATGAGACAGATACTAACTCGGGTTGTATGTAATCGGATGCTATCGAAAATGAGTGAGAATGAGGTACATATACAGAATTCTCATTGATTGTACAGAAATCCGAAATCTTGGTTCAAGTTCAATAGAAGGCTAGAGCCCCTAGCTCATACCTGCAATAGAGCAAAAACTAAAACTTACTATAATCAAATACTATCTTTGCTTTCATTGAAATCTTACAAAAGAGAAACTCTCGCCCCTTTTTTAAATGGTTTGGCCGGATTCCAGAATGGCTTCTCTTCCGAGGGTGGTCAGTAGTCTCTGCCGTTGCAGGTCCTTTCGCTTCTGTGTAAGTACCCTTAACGAAACGCAGCTTCTTAGGGAGTCGCCAGGAATCTGACTTATCTTAATTAAGAGAAAATCAGATCAATAAGCCTATTATAATGTTTATATAAGAGCTAATAAAGGGGCTAGTTCTTTCTAGACCTGATAAGTGGGTCAATAGCCCCTCCTTTCTGAGACGGCCCCTTCAATTTGCTACACGCTTCGCTGGTAGTACCCTTATAATCCAGTAATCCTGTAATTAATCCAGTAATCCTGTAATTAATCCAGTATTCCAGAGAAAACCCTATAATTAATCCTTTTTTAGAACGCAACAAACAACGCAGCAAGCTTCTTAAGCCTTAAGCTGCTTAAGCAACACTATATATAGGCGCTATAGCAGCTACATTAAAAAATGTTGGTTAAGGCTACATTAAAGATTAGAGATAGATTGTTGAATGTTTTAATTAATTAAGGTTTTAAGGTTTTATTTAAGACTGTTGCCAATACCTCTCCCTAACTAAAGCAGCTTAGTAGTTAGCTTTTGCTAAATAAAGGAGCGAGCTAGCTAAAGGGGCTAGTATTGTAGGTTAATAGGGTAGCTATTAGTATTAGTACTAGTTAGAGCTATTAGAGCTGCTAGATAGAATCTTTCTTAAGCTAAGTAAGAGTACGCCCCTAGCTCATACCTGCAATAGAGCAACCTAAAACTTACTATAATTATAATCAAATACTATCTTTCTTTTTGGTATCATCCCTTAAGATCTTAAGCTTTAATAAGAGAGTCAGACTCCCTAACTATTTCTATAACTTCTAACTAAAGAATTCTAATGATTCTAAATAACTAATTCTATTTATAATATAAATAGTCTATAAATTTAGTCTATATTAGCTATAAATTAGCTAGTTATCTAATTCTTATTCTAATTCTTAGCTAATTCTTAGGTTTTGGTTTTAGCGTCATTTATTTAGATTTGAGTTAGTGCATTAATTCACTAACTCTCTTAATAAAGTTTAAGTGAGCGCTAGTGAGATAAAGTCAGAATCTTACGACGTAGCCTTACTAACCCTTTTAATAAGAGAGTCAGATTAAAACTCCTGGCTCTTTAACTCCCTAATTTCTATAACTTCTAATTCTAAGTTATAGTCTATACTAGCTTATTAGTTAAGCTAGATCATATTCATTCACTCAATTCAAACAAAACCCCTTAGTAGTTAGAGCTAGCTTTAATAAGAGAGTCAGATTAAAACTCCTTAATTCAAACCTTGTTCACCGCGGCACGAAGAATCACTACTCAGAAAGAGGCCTAGCCGTTGAGAGCGTCGAGCTGTTTTGTAGAGAGTACTACGATCTTGGACTGGCCCCCTTCGCATGACCTAGAAGTCCGTGCTACTATAAGGCCTCTAAACTCCTCCCTCAGGACACTGTTTGCCCATGGGGACGGGGTAGCCCCGACTTCCATAGGTCCTTGGTTCGACCTCCTAATCTAATGAGAATTGAGGTCCTTGCGCGGCACTGTAAAAGCTTCATAACTCCTTTTGTGTTGCAGTATTCAGTATTCCAGTAGCCAAGCTACTGCTAGAATACGTACCCCTAAGACTTGCTGCTCTGTATTATGGAGTGCCCCGTGGTTCCTCGAGTGCCAGCCGCAGAGAGGAATGCCATCAACTAGGGCGCTATTGGCCACTAACCACTCCGGTCCGGAAAGCCGCTCGGAAAAGGCTCCGCGTTTCAAGTTCGTTATCCTAACCGTCTCCTCTGCTCCATGGAAAGCTTTCCCGGGAGAAGAGCGAACCAGGGAGAAGTTATTAAAGTCGCTATAGATAGAAGGACCCTTCTATCCTATCCCTTTCCTCGGAATCCAACTCCCTACAGCTCCAGCCGCTCGCTGTAATAGCTTGCTTATCGGGTGGTGCGAGCCAGAGTGGGCTCAGCAGTCGGCCTATGTTTCCGGGCGCACGCGTAAAGGCATGATTAGTTCCACAAATCTCACTGCACTGACCATAGTAAACTCCTTCTCGTTGTACCGAAATAGAGATCTGATTTAAACGACCAGGTACAGCATCACATTTGACACCTGAGGAAGGTACAGCCCAACTATGAGGTACATCAGCAGGTGTTACAATAATACGTAGATGAGTTTTGGCTGGTACAACCACTCTATTGTCCACTTCTAATAAACGTGATTGACCCAATTCTAGATCATCTTCTGGAATCGTATAACTGTCAAAAGAAAGTGACTGTTCATCGGAACTGTTATAGTCTGAATACTCATAAGTCCGATACCATTGATGTCCAATAGCTTTGATAGTAATGGCTGGATCTACTACCTCGTCCATTGAGTATAACAGAGCAAATGATGGTATAGCAATGAACATCAGGATGATACTAGGAAATATGGTCCGAAGAATCTCGATAGTAGTTCCATGAACAATCCTTTGCGGGATTGGATTTTTTTGATAGTGGAAATGCCATAAAGCGCGAACCAAGATCCGTGATACGAAAACCAAAATCAGAATGAGGAAGAAAAAGATATCGTGATGTAAGTCCATTATTCCTTGCATCATAGGTGTTGCTGCGTCTTGAGATCCTAATTGCCATGGTTCCGCTGCATCACAAGGAGCAATTGTGAATAGCCATTCTAGAACAATCATGTAGGTAGATTTTGGTTCATTTTTCGCTGTCCCATTCAAACTCAATGAATGCTAAAGTGGGAAAGCTAGATAGTATGAGTTGCCCACAGTAGCCCAATATTGAATCATAGAACATTAACAATGTACTCAATAGATACAATAATCTATAATAGAATACCTATATCTAGATACGGATTAAGAAGTACCAATTGTTAACGATGTTAACGATGTTAATACGGTTCAATACTTTAGTAAGCTGAACCGCTTTAACTAAAGCTTAATTAAGGAATTCGAAATTGAACTCTTTAAGCAATAGATACATAAATTAGCTACTTCTATCTTAAGCTTATAAAAAGCTTATATATACTCTTAGTCTTAAGCTTTAAAAGAATTTAAATTGCTTTATTGAAAGTAATACACTTTCTTATACTTAATACCTACCATTTTAATATCAATACGGTACTCAATCTTAACAATGTTAACGATTTACTAACGGGATAAAGCGGTTGTTCCTTAAGCAACTCGATAGATAATATTAGGAATTTTGTACTCTTAACGCAATAAATACTCTTTGTTAGCGGGAAGAAACTCAACCACTAAAAATAATGTACTAGATCACTCAATACGGAACGGATAACATAGAGCATTAACATTTTCGGAGCGGGTATCATAGATATTGGTTGCCTTGTATAGAGCATTAACACAGAATCATAGAGCTACATTAAGAAGAGCTTTGGTTCATATCATATTAAGATAACAGAATTTTAGTTATTTATCGGGCATCATTAACACAGTAGTAAGTATCATGCCCACATGGTAGCATCCCATACTGCATTAAAAACTAACGAAGTTTTGTTATCATTCCTATCTTTTTCTGTTTCTGTCAATTGTTTTCACTAGACGCTCTTGTAGTTTGTAATGATTGTAGTTAGGTTTAGTTAACGCATTAAAGAAGGCATTAATAAAAACAAATCATAGTTTTAATTAATAGTTTGTTGTAAGTTTGGTGTTAAGTTGTGAAGTTTGTAAGTTTGGTGTTAAGTTGTGAACTTAAATACGGAACGTGGTACGATGTTTACTAAAATGAGTAGTGAGATGAGAAGGGTTCTCTATCATAGAGCTAGCATCACATCAATTTTGTAGAAAAAGAAATTCGGAATATCTATCATTCTATTGTGTAACGGCTAGCCATATTAAAGTTTTTCGGGCTGGCTGCAGCTGCATGAGTTTGGGTAAGAAGCATAATGGGCATATCGCATACACCAATGGTGGTTAGTTCACAAAAAGAGGAAAAGAGGAAAAATGGGTGAATGATCTAGGAGTGTGAGCAGTACGAGCTGAAAGGCTCCCATACTGTTTGGAGGGGGGCATACCTGACCCCTATCTATCGTCGTAGAAGCTGTTCCTAGGAAAGATTATGGTTCTCGGGTATCCAATTAATCCGAAGCTTAAGCGGAAATGAGTAATAAGTAGGGTGAGGGGCCTCCTTTTCTTAAAGTTCTTAGCTTCTTACGCTTACTTAATGTTGCGCTTAAGCGTTGCGGGTAGCATAGCATCATGTTGTTTGTCTTCGAAAAAAGGGGTTAGGTTAGATCGCCGTTTTCAGGTTCAGGGGTTGAATAAGTTAAGGGATACCAACTAGTTTCATTTAGTACTCGTACTCTACTCTCTTTTATTAAGATTCCCTAATAGCTAGCCTGCTGCCAATACTAGCCCCTTTAGCTAGCTAGCTCCTTTATTTAGCAAAAGCTAACCTAACTAAACTAATTAGTTAGAATTAGAAAGGGTATTAATTAAAGGTTATAAATCAATAAATATTATAAAGGTTATAAATCAATTTGATTTTATAAAGGGCGTTAATGTTAGATTATAAGATAAGTGAGTCTTAAAACCAATCCGCGTTAACTCCGCGTTAACTCCGCTCCGTTGGCATTAATGTAGCTAAATATAGCCTATCTTACTATACTATATTTAATAAAATAGACTCAATTTAATAGCTAAATATAGCCTAATATACTATCTAATATACTATATAAATACTTTAATATAACGAGCTAGCCTATATACTAAATTTAATACTATATAAATACTTTACTAATATCTAAATACTTTAATATACTATATAAAATACTTTAATATACTATATAAATACTTTAATATAATATATAAATACTTTAATATACTATCTAATATACTTTAATATACTTTAATATAACGAGCTAGCCTATATACTAAATACTATAATATAACGAGCTATATATCTAAATTTAATACTAATATACTAAATTATATATAGCTAGCCTATATACTATCTATAACGAGCTAGCTTACTTAAACATGATTTAATTTATTAAATTAAAACAGTTAAGTACAGTTAGTTCAATTTCATATGTTGCTAGCTAACTAAATTGTAGCTTCTTTTTCCTCATTACCTCTTTATTCGCTATAGCTAGAAAACCGCCTATCATCTTCTATGAATAAGAGAAAGGTTAAAAAGCTGTTTTATTTAAATAGCGCTTTTTTCTCTTTGAAAGCAGCAAAGTTTTTTAATTTGAGAAGTGAGAGGTTTAGCTGCTCCTCTTTGAACAAAGAAGTTTCGAAGCAAAGTTGTTTGATTTAGGTTGCCGAAAGGGGAGTCAGAGCTTCAAGCCTTCCCTCTTAACGGCCCACGTTAAACAGATTAATTGGGCGGGCTCACAGAATTCAGGGCTGGAGTGGAGAGCCATTTTCAAACCTGCCTGTCAGGAACTAAAGACCGGTTTTTTGTTCCGACCGAGAATGGTTAGGAGTCCCAGCGCATAGTAGGTGTCTCCATGTGATATCAATCAGATATCAACAGGACTATACTATGGATCAGATCTCACCTTATTTACAAAATCTTACACGATTTACAAAATCTTACACGATCTAAGTTATCTTAGAAAGAATCTTTACGGAAGCATACATAACATATGTTGAGTGAGAATTGCTCGGGAATTCTTTGTTGGGAGAGAGCAAGATATCGCCTTTCCAGTTGCTCGTGCTCAACGATCTTAAGCTTAAGAAAAACGGGAAGCTTCTCGATCAAATTCAGAAGAGCCAAAAAGAAAGCCGTATATTATAGTGCAAGCTATAAAAGAAAGCCGTATATTATAGTGCAAGCTAAATAAAAAAGGATTACTCGACAAGGTCGGATTCTTCTCTCTCGCGTCCCTGTGAAAGCCCAAAAGAAGGATGGGCGAGTTCAAGTGTTCTAGTTAGTGCTACCCGAAGACATTGGTGGGATGCTGGTGCAAGAAAATGATATATAGTATATATAGTTGGGTTGGCGCGACATGGTCTTTTTGGGTAAGTCATTTAAATGAAAATGTTTTAAGACTTTAATTAACGCCCTTTATAAAATTAATAACCTAAAATACCTTCTAATCTTAAAACTAAACCTTAAATATTTAGTATGGAAAGAAAAGTGGTCACTTTTTCCTAAGTAGTAAGGCGGCTAGCAATCGCTCGTTTTATTAGCACGATAGGTGGGCCTCATTCCACTCCAGCCTTCACGAACTTGTTTGTACAATGCCACAAAGATAGCCAACTCTATTATCGAAGAAATAAGGAAAAGGGCGACGATTTGGCACCAGATATCCGGAGGTGTGGAAAGAGCAGCTGTGAGAAGCGGAAAAACCATCAAAAAACGACGATTGTTCGTGAAGGTTTCCACAGAAAGACCCCTTAGTTCTGGCAAACGGATCACAATTACAGGTACCTGGGAGCATACCGATGGAATGAACGAAATACGAACAGTTAACATAATATGGTCATAGATCTTAGGTTGTAACTTGATCATGAGCGAATTTGTTGATGTTGCACCCACGAAGTATAGAAAGTGCCAAACATTGGGAACTACCCGGGGAGGAGTTAGGAACAGGAACAAGAAGAAGAAGCGAGAACCACTTAAATAGAGGAATCGATTGTATTTCGTCCTTTGTTCTCCATAGCAACTGGGGATCAAAAAGCACCAAATTTGATGACTTATTAAGGGAAAGACGAAATAAGAGCATGCTATTGAAGACGTTGCAACATATGTCGGGGAGGCCTCCGTTGATTGTGTACGAACAAAATACGAGTCCAAAGGCAGGGGCTGAATAAGAAAGGGTTTAGCTAATGGAGATATTAACTCTTCCGGGAACCAGTAACGCGTAAACCATGTCAAACCAAGACCGATCAATATCCGAACGGAACGGATTCGAACTTCTCCAAGAAGAGTTTCCGGTGCGAAATGACATAGTAGGATATGAGTAATTCAAAGGAGAAATCAGTAAAACAATCTAATATAATAGTTGATAGATATGATTAGGATTTATGTTATCAAATCACTATACTCGAAGGCTTGGTACCCAAACAGTCTATATCAATGATTGTGATCCGAGAGAACCCATAACGAGTTCTCTTTCTGAAAGACCTAGCTAAAATGGCAAACAAATTAAGTTCTTCGATCTGTACAGCTTTCCACTTCGTCGAAAGTTCTTCGATCTGTACAGCTTTGCACACATCATGCATGTTTGATTCCCCTTGTTGGAATTGATTAGACCTCTTACCCAAATTTCTAGAAAACTATTCTTATGATAAGCAGTTATGTCTAGAAATATGAGAAATTAGAAGTTGGATCATTCGAAGAAAGATTCAAAGATATCAGTACCCCTTTCTCTTCTCTCTCTGTATTCTAGCTACCTTTCTCCGGCTAACGCGTATCCGTCGTTTTCTTGTACGTGGCATACCCGATAAAATATGGGTACTGAAATAGGAATACCGCATTAACTCTAACTCTATTAAATTATATTTCTGTATATAAGCAATGTTTCAAAACGATTTGATACATAGTAGCATATTTAGTTTTAGTTATCGGGATAGGATACCCAAGTTACCGTTTGAGATGTACTCAATTTGTGTACCATGTACTCAATAGATAACTATAAGATTTGTTAACTTTCTTACTTAAAGCAATAATAGTACTTACTATAATTAACGCATTAAGTACCTAAACCTAAGAATGACCGAAGTACCAATGATACAATGTACCAATGATACAATGTATTCCCTGACCCTGATAACTACTTTTAGTTGCTAGCTAGCCCCTATTTCTTTATTTCTTTATTCATTGATCATTGATTTGTTATCATACAAAGAGTATTAAAGATAAAGATTTGGTACCATTGTACAATTTGTTAACGTAACGCATTATTCACTGCAACAAGAAGATATAGGAATTTAATACATAAATGACACCTGTTCAATCGGCGCTAGCCTAGCTTTCGGCGGTTCAATACCGACCGCATTTTGGAACAGCATTTTGGTAGCCCATACAAAGAGCATTAACATTTGGTACTAGCAGCTACCACAGAATTCTTTATCGGGCATCATTCCATTTTATATATATATAGAGATTTCGTAACTGGTGCAATAGTATGGTCTCTATAAGTACTATAGCTATGCCTATAGGAGAATAAATACTATTAATTAGGTTAAGTTAATTAGAGAATTCAATTGATTGAATGTTAATTAGATAATTAGGTTAAGTTAGAGAATTCAATTGTTAGATAATTATCTAATTAGATAAATAGGTTAATTCATGAATCAATTGATTTAAATAATTAGGTTAATTCATGAATCAATTGATTTAAATAATTAGGTTAATTCATGAATCAATTGATTTAATAAAAGGTTAATTAATTAAATAGTTAGAATTAGAAATTAGGTTCAATACCTTACCTTTGTTAGATAATTAGGTTAAGTTAGAGAATTCAATTGATTGAATGTTAATTAGATAAAAGGTTAATTAATTAAATAGTTAATTAGATAAAAGGTAATAATTAAATAGTTAATTAGATAAAAGGTTAATTAATTAAATAGTTAATTAGATAAGAGTTTTCCGTTGCTCCTATACCTTAGCTTCTTAATCTGAAGGTTTCGGTTTTCTCTTAAGAAGCGGACTAGATACAGAATCTGCATCTGCCTCTCTTATCAACAGAAATCTAAGAGAGAGTACGCCCTTTGTTAGTGAGCCCACTACTGCAATAATGGATGGATGGACCGAAATAATGGGGTGGTAGAGAACTTTCCCTACACCAGCTGTCAAGTTGATTGAATATGAAAGATAAAGATTTAGCAACTTTGTGAGTCACAAAATCCACTTATACTTATGGGTAGAGTTCTCTTCCATTTTCCTTCTTGTTCATCAATCTTTTCCGAAAGCGGGCACTACGGTGAGACGTGAAAACACCCGATCCCATTCCGACCTCGATATGTGGAATCGTCTTGCGCCATATGTACTGAGATTGTTCGGGAGACATGGTCCAAGCCCGGCGTATTATGTATTCCCTTTGATCCATCCATCCATCCGTCTTATTTATTAAAGTTAGGGCCTCGACTAGCTCCACCCGGATTTTCCCAGAACCGTAGTGGCTTAGTTAGATTCATAGCCACTCTCTTACTCTTAAATAAAACGGTGGCTAATGAATGGTGGGCCCTTTATTGAATAAGAGACTGACTACTTCAATATTGACAACAAGGCCTGGAATAGCAGCCCATTTCACCACTACTTAATTAAGAGTTAGAGTTATAAGCTACTAAAACTTAATGAAATTAAGGCTATATTATATCTCCAGTTGGTTAAGGAGTCTAAGCTAAAACCCCTTAGTAGTTAGAGCTAGCTTTAATAAGAGAGTCAGATTAAAACTCCTGGCTCTTTAACTCCCTAACTATTTCTATAACTTCTAAAACCTAATAAGTTATAGTCTATAAATTTAGTCTATATTAGCTATTAGCTATAAATTAGCTAGTTATCTAATTCTTAGCTAATTCTAATTCTTAGCTAATTCTAATTCTTAGCTAATTAGCTAATTAATTCTTTGGTTTAGGTTTTAGCGTCATTTAGATTTGAGTTAGTGCATTAATTCACTAACTCTAAATAAATTTAGATTTGTCTTTATTAGTCTACTAGCTTATGAGTTAGCTATGAGTTGAGTGCATTAATTCACTAACTCTCTTACTATTCACTAACTCTCTTAATTACTTAAGAAATAGTTAAGCGCTAGCAACAAGTAAACTTTAAGATGAAGAACTAAATACTGTAGGCAGCTAAATAGCTTACTAGCTAGTTAATTAAGAGATTGCTAGATTTTATTTAATGGGGCCCCATACATAAACGGTATTATTGAATAAGAGGTTTTAATTAGCTAATGTGGAGCATATAGATCCTTTTTTCTCTTAAGATCTCAAACAAAAAAGCTGCTTAAGTTAAGATCTTAAGACTAAAATAACTAGACTAGAGTTAAGAATAAGAGGTTTAATTAAGGCCGAATACAGAAGGAGTCTCTTAGAATTCTATCTAACCCCTTCCCTACTAGAGGAATGGCCCAGCCGCAACCCAATCTTCAACTATTCGTTCTCGAAAACGAGAAGAACCCTATATATACTTAAGGAGAGGCAGGGTCCTGATTCCGGGACGGAGCCGTATGACGCGAGAGTGTCACGTACGGTTCCTTTGAGAAGGGTGTGATACCACCTATCAGGCCCGACGAGCGGTCCACGGAGCTGCATCCCTACTCACCTGGTCCATGCACATCGCTCTTTCCAGGAGGTTGGCCGCCTATCCTAGATCTTCCCATTTTCTTGAAGATCCCGGGCTCGATCTGGTTTAGTATCAAGGTGATTCTGTTTCTGTTCCTATATATATGGGTCCGTGCAGCATTTCCACGATATCGTTATGATCAATTAATGGGACTTGGCCGGAAAGTGTTCTTGCCTCTATCATTAGCTCGGGTAGTCCCCGTTTCTGGTGTTTCAGTCACCTTTCAATGGCTCCCTTAAAGTGCGAGTTATCGAGGGGTGTATTCTAGTAATAGAGTCAGATTAAAAATACTAGACTACGTAATAATGCTGGCTCTTTAACTCCCTAACCTTATTTATTAAAACCTTAAAACCTTAATTAATTAAAACCTTAATTAAAACATTCAACAATCTATCTCTATCTAATCTTTAATGTAGCCTATAGCCTAAATTATATATAGCTAGCCTATATACTATCTATAACGAGCTAGCTAGCTTACTTAAACATGATTTAATTTATTAAATTAAAACAGTTAAGTACAGTTAGTTCAATTTCTTTCATAGTTGCTAAGTTCCTAGCTAACCTAAGTTAATGAATTATTGTAGCTAAGTAGCGTTTAAGTGTTGCTGCGGGTAGCATCCACCATCATGTTGTTTGTCTTCTTCGAAAAAAGGAAGGGGCTAGTAGCGTCGTAAACCCGAAAATGCCTAACACGTCGTGACGACTTTGACAGTCCGGAAAGTTAAAGTTGGGGTCCACTATTCACGAACGGATTAGTTAGACTAATATCTGACTGAAGCGGGTATCCCTACTAACTAAACGGATTAGTTAGACTAATATCTGACTGAAGCGGGTATCCCTACTAACTAAACGGATTAGTTAGACTAATATCTGACTGAAGCGGGTTCCGATATCCCGAATTTGAAGCTGATATATTCCACTATTTTCTTGAACAAGATACAGAATTCCACGCATACTAGAACATTAACTCTTTATTTAGGCCTAGTAGTCCTACGGAGAATTCTAAAACTACGGAAATTGAAGCAAGAATAAATTACGGTATCCCGAATTCCCTAATTCACTAACATAGTCTACTAAGCTTACGAAGTAAACGATTAACATTTCCTATAAGTCCTACGGAATAACTCTTTGTACTAATACCGAATGTAGGAAATAGATGATAATGAGAGAATACCGCAGGTAGTACTATAAGAAATATGGGTGGGTCATTCTCGCTCGTAGTCTATATCTTTAGCTCCTATTAAGCTCAGTAATCCTAAACCAATTTTGTTTGCAATCGCCGCAGGAAAAGGAGGTAAGGGTAGTCACTCAAATAAGTGGCAACAATCTAGCTGCTAGGGACCTAACCTAGGAAAACATTTTCTCATTCTCAGATTCTGGGACTGGGACTGTTTAAGTTTAAACGGATAAATAAGATCAGTTAGTTCGAAAAGAGCTAGAGCTTCGGATTTCAAGAGCTCTTGCAGGAAATCAGTCTCACCACAACGTAGGTGGTTCCTTATACGCCAAAATACGCCCTACTTTTCCACCAACTTCGGGAGTATGTTCTTCCTTTCTTAAGAACTGAAAGGAAGTAGATATATCACTCCAATCGCCTCCGCCGAACATAGTCACCGGTGACGCGAATCATCGAATTGGTTCTAGTTCTCTTTGGCCTACCTTCCGAGAAAGCAGCGAAAGGATTGGATAATAAGTAGGCGGCCCTCTTTCGACTAATAAGAGCTTTTTTGTACCTCTATAGCTATAGTAATAGTAAAGGTCCTATCTACGCAGTGCTACGTGAGAACAAGGTAATGATGGTATGAAAGTTGTGGGATCTGTTGAATGATAGCAGCCGGAGGATTATTTGTTAATGGGATCCATGATACTTCTTGTCGATATCCGCTTATTAGCCTAAAATGCCTTATTAAGCCATACTTTCCTCCAACAAGTTCTAGATTAGATCTAGCGACTTTGGTTAAATGAAAGTCTTATTTATGACTTCTATTCTTATTCTTTAGTTAGCATTCATGAGCAAATATCTTACTATACTATAGATTCTTTATACCTACCTTGACTGACCTTGTTGGAGTGTTTAAATGACTTTTTGTTGATCCGCTAAAGCTCAAATTTAAAGGAAATCTTAATCTTAGGTTCTTAGTAGCAATCGGCCCTCTGTTTTAGGGAGCAGCGTATCACGGATCTTGGTACGGTAACTAAATTAGATATGTAAATACTTATCTAACACGGTTCAGTGAACGTTTAATACAGATGAGCTATAACTTTCTTCATTTCATGCCATTTTATCATTCGCCTACCATAACATACCGCAATAAGTTTTTGGTTGAGCTGTTAGGGCGACCCTATTTCTCGACCTAATCAGGTTTCAAATAGCGATCGATGGTCGATCTTTAAGTCGCCTTACTCTTTGATCAGATTTGAAGCTTTACTTAAAGACTTCGGAATACCCCTTCCCTTTAAGACAAGAAGCATAAGAAACGATGTTGGTTCAATTCTATCAAACTAATAGTTGAATATTAGTAGGAAAGGGTCTACTAAGTTTGGGTTCAGTGCGATATTTGAAGGATCTATATCAAAAGTGGACTCCCATGTCAAGGTCAATGGTTCTTGTTCACACTATAGTGGACTCCCGCTTCTTTCACTTTAAACGAATGTCAAGAAAGATCTTATTTGCGCTTAGTCCGACCGTTTTCGAATCCCGAAGTTGAAGTGGGTTATGATCTAATGGCCCTTCTTAGCGAGGGGAACATAAGCATCTATACATCCGGTCCGGAGATCTTTCTTGAGAAATCAGGATAGAGGACATAGATATAACGAAGTTGGTGCAATGCAGCTATGGTTATGATAGCTCTTGTGGCGATTAATGAACTCGGCAATTTCGCTGTGAGATTTAGGAACGCTGTGGGTCTAGTAATGTAGCGTCGGAGCAATATGACTGGAATGACATGAAAATATGTATATTTCAGGTCAGGTATGGAAGGGTTCCGGTAAGTAACGATATGAGTCGAGAAATTAGCATTAAGATAACACACTATATGCAGCGCTATTGGTACGATACTGGGTCTTAGTGTGAAAAGAAAACCCATTTCTATGTTAGTGATCTTATTGGTACCATTAAGTACACTAACATAGAGCATTAACAGCATTCAATGAACTGTTGCCCACATTAATTTGGGGCGGATGTAGCCAAGTGGATCAAGGCAGTGGATTGTGAATCCACCACGCGCGGGTTCAATCCCCGTCGTTCGCCCATATGAAATGGACCTTACTACCCGTCATTGAACAATCCTATATATACGCGTATAACGCCCGGCTCTCATATAGTTAAGGACATTGTGTCTAACTCTCACAATTCGGCTTCTTTGTTCACCAAACGGGCAGCATTATTCGTGCTGCTAGAATTACATACAGATTTGCGATCCTAAAATAGCTTAATCGGAGCTCAATAAACTCTATACCAAGCTTCTCCTTTTTCTTAACTACATTAGAAAAAGCTGAATTTAATACAACATTATTAGTTTCTGCTTTCTGCTGAACCGTACCAAACCAATGTACACTTTTCATGAAATCATGTTAACCTAACCCGCTTTGTAAGAGCTTTTGTAAACTTAACAAAAGATAAAGATTGTTAGGAAAACATAGGTTTAGTTAACGCATCAATTAAAGAAGGCATTAATAAAAACAAATCATAGTTTTAATTAATAGTTTTATTGGTGTTAAGTTTGTAAGTTTGGTGTTAAGTTGTGAACTTACCAACCAATAAGTACAATTTGTACACTAAATCAAACAAATTTGATTTGAATGGTGTGATTTTAATGTACTCAGGTTAACTTAAAGTAAGGTATCTTCTATTGTGGTGATACCAACATGAAGAAAATCAGGTTATCTATCGAAAGTGATAATACCACTTTGAAGTACCACTTGCCCTTAAAGTATGCAGCTTAAGCTAGAGTTAACTAACTCTAGAGTTAAGACAAGACTTTTTATAAGAGTTAACTAACTCTAGTAGACTAAACTAAAAAGCTTATATATTGATCAGCAATGAAGCTATAAACTAGAAACTCTTTATTTTCTTAACTAAAGCTTTATTAGACTTATAATACTCTAGAAAGCTTTAGACTTATAATACGCTAGAAAGCTTTATTAGACTTATTAGTCTTAGTTAAGCTAGAAATAAGCTTTAGACTTATAATACGCTAGAAAGCTTTATTAGACTTATTAGTCTTAGTTAAGCTAGAAATAAGCTTTATTAGACTTATAATACGCTAGAAAGCTTTATTAGACTTATTAGTCTTAGTTAAGCTAGAAATAAGCTTTAGACTTATTAGTCTTAGTTAAGCTAGAAAGCTTTAGACTAATTAGACTAGTTTAGATATACTAGTTTAAGAGTTAGACTAATTAGACTTATAATACGCTAGAAAGCTTTATTAGTTAGACTAATTAGTTA
>JARDWI010000136.1:0-26969 GCA_029378325.1 Elaeagnus macrophylla
AAAAGTTGGAAACAGATCCCAATACGTAGTGATCAATACTTGCACCTTTCATATTTCTTCACTAAATAATCTACTAATAAGAATTTTTGGATAAATAAAAGAATTTATAGTCCCTATTGGCTTTCTTTCATTGATTGCTACTTTTAGCAATTAAATACTTTTTGGCAATAAATACTTAAATACATGTAATTGATGTTCGTATATTACGTAATTTTCATTTGGACTCTTCAAAAACACTTGTAATCAGATTTGAGGCCACCAAATACCAAAACTATTGAAATCATTCTCCTCTAAAGTCATATCCTTCAACTTGGTACATATATATAATTTGGGGCCCTACAAATGCAAGGCCTGTGGCCCTCCTTGCACACCCTTAGGGCCGGCACTAAGTGTAACTTGGCTAAAGCGACTTGAAAAGCCCATTAAAAAATTGCAAAACTGGGGAGATTTTGGAAAAGGCCAAAGGAGAGAGAAATTTTTAAAAAAAGCCAAAATGGACAAAATTGCCCTTATTTATTTTTGGATTTCCTAAGAAATCTTTTACATTTGCATGTCTTTGGTTTAAAAGGTGAGAGGTTTTTCTATCTTTTTTGAAAAAGTTTTGGCTTTTTCTAAAGTGAAAGTTTTTTTGTGGCTAAAACCTAAATTTACTTTTTTTTTTTTTTTTCTTCTTGTTCTTCTTAACAATTTTAAAAAAACCTCAGCATCTTATGTTGAAGAATACACGAGTCCCACATCGGAAACTTAACAAAATAGAAAGTCTCATATAATAAATGGTTTCACTCCTAATAACATCGAGGCATTTTGTATAAAACCCTACATCTGCTAACAGGTGGTTAAGTTGGGGACAATATCGATGTTGCTAGTTGGGGACAATATCGATTTACTTTCCCATTTTATTTAGTTGACAAATCTTTGTATAAATAGGAGATATTATCCTAATTGATTACTGTATCTATTTCTTTGTAAAGCACTCATGTAAACTCCTATATATACCTCCTTATGGAGAAGAATATAATTCAACCTAATACATTCAAACCGTATTCATATTTTAGCATGGTATCAGAGCAATCGATCCTAGGTTGTCTCTAAACCCTTATCTCAAATTTCTCATATTCAAATCCAAAACCCTAAATCAAATTCCTCATAATTTTCCCCAAATCCAAATCCCTCAATCTAAAGTCCTTAAATCCTCTTATCCAAATCCCTAAACACATACCTCAAATCTTATACACATACCTCTTAAATCCAATTCCTACATCAAATTCATACATCAAATTCATCACCTTCTCATATCACATCTTACTTCCGCTGTGATGTTAGAAAACCCCTACGATTCTCCATCTTATTGCAGACTCACAGAAGCATGTGGTCAATCCTGCTAACCCGGCTACCCGGACTCCTGCTTCTATCACAACCACCAAAGGTTCTACTTTTCATATGTCCTCCAAAACCTCCGCATGGATTATCAACTCGGGCACTACGGATCACATAACATTTGATCCTGGCCAACTTATTAATCGTAAAATCATCCACTCCGTCGGTGGTATCTAATGCTAATGGTACCCCCTCCCATGTGGTTGGGGAGAGCTCTCTATCTCTCTCTACTTCCCTACATCTGGATTTTGTATTACTTGTTCCATCTTTGGACTGGGCACCGGATAGTGAGGTCAAGGGTGGTCAAGCTTTCCACAACCAGTGGAACTTGTCTTGAGGAAGAGAAAGATAAAATTTGGTTATGGCATAAACGTCTTGGGCATGCCTCATTAGGTTATCTTAAGAAGTTGTTTCCATCATTATTTTCCAGTCTTGATACTTCCAGCTTCCAGTGTGATATGTGTGAATTGGCTAAGAGCCATCGTGTCCCATTCCTATTAAGTTCAAATCAGAGTTTGATTCCGTTTTCCCTTGTTCATTCTGATGTTTGGAGACCTGCTAAAATTGCCACTCCAGTAGGGCCGCGCTGGTTTATTATGTTTATTGATGATTGCACACACATGACTTCTGTTTCCCTTCTCAAAACAAAAGGGGAAGTTAGTTCCAGGTTTCAATAGTTTTATCAAATGGTGGAGACTCAGTTTCATGCCAAAATTTAGGTTCTTTGTTTTGACAATGGCAGAGAATTTCTTAACCATGATCTTAACTAGCTCTAACAAGATCATGGCATCATACATCAAAGCTCATGCCCTTACACTCCCCAAAAAAAATAGGGTGGCTGAAAGAAAGAACATACACTTATTGGAAGTCATTCGTGCCTCTCTCTTTGGTGCCAATATGCCACGATTATTTTGGGGCGAAGCCGTCATCTCTACCGCATACCTTATCAATCAGATTCCCTCTAGTATCCTACATTTTCAAACACCCACTTCAAACACTTCACCACCATATCCAAACACCTCCCACCCCAGATCTGGAACCCCTGATTTTTGGCTGTATTGTATTTGTCCACTTACATGATCACCAACGAAGGAAATTGGATCCCCGAACCGAAAAGTGTGTTTTCATTGGCTATGCACCTCATCAAAAAGGATACCGGTGTTATCATCCTCCTAGTCAGAAAGTCCATGCTTCTATGGATGTTATGTTCCGAGAAAACGACATATATTTTTCAGCTGCACATGAGGAGCATTGCGACACCAACACTTCTCAAAATTTTGATTTTTTTCCTCCAGAATTGTCCCAGCCTGAAAACGACCAGTCGCATGTTGAAAGACACCGGTCGCCAATGACTCTGCCTGAAAATGATCGGTCGCAGCCTAATAACGATCAGTCACTTATGACTCTGCTAGAAAACGGACTGGTCGCAACTTGGAAGTGACCGGTCGCTCCCCGAAAACCAGCCTCAGCCTGATCTGTCGTCTCCTTGCTGTCCAACTCAGGAGGAGGAAACTGATGAGATTTTGCCCACTCTTGGAGACTTCTTCAGCTCCAGTACCACTCCAATCACCTGCTGATGATGTCATTCAGGTAACATCTTGTCCTTAAACTGATAACATTAATGAAATATACCATGATAATTTGATTTCAGAAGGTATAGAGCCTGCATATCAGATTCTAAAAAGGAATAACCGTGGCAAACGTGCCCGATTACCCAAATTCCATCATGCTTGTTCAGTGTTCGAGGAAGCTTGAACACAAAATCCATGGTTATGTGCTCCCACTTCCACTCAGGAATTGGAAGTGGTTGCAACAACCCCAATGGTTTTTGTTGCTTTGCCTTGACTTGCTGGCACTCCAAGCACCTCCTGACATACTCTGCTATTTCTGTCTTAATAAAAGGCCACCGGTAGTGTTCCCTCAAAGTATGATACATTTTAGTACTACCAGGGTGCATGGCAAAAGTTGAACAATGAGCCTCCTCCAGAATTTCTCTTTTTAAAGCTTCACCATTAGGGACATGTAACATGGTACCCACCATTAAAGCTCCATAATTTCTTACTGAACAATCATTTCTATCACCATTCTCCACCTCCGATCGTAGCATCCAAATCAAAGGATCCTGTGATTGAGTTACGAGTATTCGCTGCACCAGCACCGGTCTCACATGGAGAGTAGTTAACAGTGCTCCTAGATCATCCATACCTAGCCCAACTCTGAGCTTCCTCATTTCTACCATCAAGGGGACATACCTCCTTCGGAAATAAGCGACAGATCCCGAGGATTTTCTGCTGGTGCATCAACTATAGCATTAGCTCTTCCCGGGTGATGCTCAATGGTACAGTCATATCTTTAATCAACTCTAGCCACCTTCTTTGCCTCAAATTCAATTCCTTCTAGGTGAACAGATACTTCAAACTCTTATGATCTGAAAAAATATGGCATGTTTCTCCGTAGAGATAGTGCCGCCAAATCTTCAGGGCAAAAACCACCGCAGCAAGTTCTAAATCATGAATAGGATAATTCACCTCATGTTTCTTGAGCTGTCTAGAAGCATAAGCGATTACCCTACCATGCTGCATTAGCACACAACCAAGTCCTTCTTGGGATGTATCACTGTAGATAACGAAGTTCCCACTATCATTCGGAAGGGCTAACACCGAAGCAGTGTTCAACCTGGTCTTGAGTTCAATGAAGCTCTCCTCACATTCATCTGACCATTCCAACTTGACGCCTTTTCTTGTCAAAATGAGTGAGAGGCGCCGCTATGGTGGAGAAACCTTCCACGAAACGACGGTAATACCCGGCTAACCTAAGGAAACTCTGTATCTCAGTAACACTGGTTGGTCGTGGGCCAATTCACTACTGCCTCAATTTTCTGGGGATCCACAAATATACCTTCTGCAGAGATCACGTGTCCCAAGAAACTTACTCTGTCCAACCAGAACTGGCATTTGCTAAACTTGGCATACAGCTGCCTCCTCCTCAAAGTCTTCAATACAATTTCTAAATGCTTCATATGCGCCTTCTGACTCTGTGAATACACCAAGATGTCGTCTATGAATACAATTACAAAGCGATCCAAATAACGTCGGAACACCCTGTTCATGAGATCCATAAATGCAGCTGGCGCATTAGTCAACCCAAATGACATCACCAGGAACTCATAATGCCCATACCTCGTCCTAAAAGCAGTCTTAGGCACATCTCCTTCTCAAATCCGTAACTGATGACACCCAGACTCAAGTCAATCTTAGAAAATACCTTGGCACCTTTAATGATCAAATAAATCATCAATACGCTGTAACGGATATTGATTCCGCACTGTAACCTTATTCAGTTGCCTGTAATCGATGCATAACCTCATGGTGCTCTTCACAAACAATACTGGAGCGCCCTATGGTGAAAAACTCGGTCGGATAAAACCCTTATATACCAGCTCCTGCAACTGTCTTCAATTCCTTAACTCAGCTGGTGTCATTCTATACGGTGCCTGAGAAATTGGATTTGTTCCTGGAACAAGCTCAATAGTGAACTTGATCTCCCTGTGAGGAGGTAAACCAGGAAGATTCTCAGGAAAACATATAGAAATACCTGTACCATTGGTATATCCTCCAATCTTAACCCATTATCTCGGGTGTCAATAACATGAGCTATATATCCTGAACACCCCTTCCTAAACAACCGTCTTGCTATCATGGCTGAAATGAGGGAAGATGGTAGAACTCTACGTTCACCATAAAACTGTCGCCTCGAGTCATCCTGGACTACGGAGTACAACATCCTTCTTAAAGCAATCCATTGAGGCATGATGCTTGGCCAACCAATCCATACCTAAAATGACATCCAAGTCCACCATCTCCAAGGGAATTAGATCTGCATTCAAGTCCACCACCATCTCCCGATACACTGTACCTACCACAAAGACCTCTCTTGTAGGTACGGAAATCGCCATTTCATTCCGTAGAATTGAAAGTCTCACATTTGCATTGTGGGCATAACTAGGTGTAACAAATGAATGTGTAGCCCTACGGTCAATCAATACTTTAGCAGGAATCCAAAACTGGCAACATACCTATAATTACATCTAGGGACGCCTGTGCATCTTGCTGTGACATATTATACACTCTTCCTGTAGCTCTGGAACGTCTCCGCCATGTCCCCTCTACTGGTTGCCATTCCTGCCGGCTATTCCGGTCTGGGCTCTACCACTGGATGAAGCCCCTACAAAACTGTGGTGCCTCTTGAGATCTACCCTAGGCGCCAGTCCCTTGAGTTGGTACAGCTGTCACGTCTCCACCCTGAAGAAGCATCAGGCACTCCCTCCGGAAATGTCCGGGCTGTCCACAATGATAGCATCGATAGCACCCTGTCGGCAATAACCAAATAGTACCTGCCAACACTCTGCACACTAGGGATGACTCTTCCTACGAGTAGTTGTCTGCAACTGTCTCCGATATCTCCGGCTACGCCCCTTCCAGAGCGGTTTCCAGAACTACCGCTTTGGTTAGAGCCTCCACTGGAACTAAATCCGGGTCAAAAACCTTATAGTTGTGGCCACTAGACGATCCCGAACTGTAACTGCCCTCTTAGATGGCCCCTAACTGGGACCACCATATCAAACTGTTGTATACGGGGATCACCCTGTGATTGAACCATCATCTGACTCCACTCTACCAACGAGGCAGACATCACCAAATTTGCAAGTTCGTCAGTTGCTGACTAATCACAATGTCCTTGATGGAAGTCTTCAACCCTCTTGTAAATAATTGGCACTTCTTTCTTTCATCTTGTAGTAGTGGAACACAATATTTGGACAACTCATTAAACTTCTTTTCATATTCCAACACAGCCATCACCCCCTACTCCAGCTGCAAAAATTCTTCCATCTTCATGTTCTGGTATGCTTGAGGATAGTATGGCTGTCAAATGCTGCTCTGAACACTGGCCACGTGATGACCGATGGTCCTGATACTTCTCCTAATTGCCTCCCACCAGTGCCTAGCATTTCTAACCAAAAAGAAAGCGGCCAAGGTCACTCTGTGGTCCTGTGGCACGGCCATCACATCCATTATCTGCTCTATCCTCTCTATCCACTCCTTGGCTACTGTTGGGTCACCATCACCATTGAAATCGATGGCCCCAATCCTTTTAGCCTGATCTGCATAACTTAAGGAGGGATCTTTGGCTGCCCAGTCTTGTTCAGAGCCTGGGTCAACATCTCTAATGTTTGCGGGAAGTGGGGATCTCCTAGCAATATGGGTATCTCTGGTGCAGTCCTTGTTGGTACTGATGCGAGAATAGGGAATCCCTCTGATCCGATATGGGATCCTGCCCCTGGAGTCGGGACGACCGTCTAACCTCTCTACTAGTGCCACCACGCTTAGGGCCCATGATTCTGTCACAAGAAATAGATATTCATTAAAACTAGAATGCACAAAGTGCGGAGTCTACATGAAGTTAAACCTAATGCTTTGATACCAAGTTGACAGGACCTGACCCACATTCCACTTTGGAATCCGAGCCGAACCCTGTGCGTGTCGGACACCTATTGGGTGCCAAGCACAAATGACCTAATTGCCCTTCTAACAAAATTTTAGTTTAATAACAAGCTTGACTTCTACCGAAAATTCGGCAGAGTCTCCCTTGTAATTTGATCAAACCCCAAATTTACACCTGTTAAAATAAGCATATATATATACAATCCAACTGCCAGCATGCGTACATAATATATATTCCAACAGTTTAAATCTAAATTCTTGGGCAGGTTATCTAAGAATTTACAAAAGAAGTCAGCTTAATATCACAAGAGCCCTACATCAGAATAGGGGAAGCGCGGAAAGTGGAAAACGGCCCTGTGGTGGATCACTGTGTATGCCTACAGCCTGGAGCTCAAACATTGAAAACGTGAGTGGACCAAAAATAAGGTTTTGAAAATAGCATATGAACATACTAACCCTACTTGTAAAAAGAGTTATAAAAACTGAATCAATATCCTCATATATACTCATACTGAACTCATGCATTCATATTTATACATATAATACCAAACAATATTCCTGCTGGAAGATATTGAAGTAAAACTCAACCTATCATATAGGAATAATTATTTATTCTCGCCAAAACCCTAACTTACTATTTATACCTCATGTCACCATGGTGACACACCCTCGCAGCACTTAGGTTAGCCTGATCCGCCCTCCTCGCAAGACTCAAGGGATACTAAGCCCACCTAAGTTGCATTTCTCGCTCCCACAGTTCGGATATCCCTAAGTCATGTGGGGCCAAAGTCAAGCATGCTGACTTAACTAAAGGACTCTACTTCAAAAATAAATAAAACTATCTCCTCCTATCTTAAAACACTGCCGCCATCCTAACCGATTTCTAAAGTTCTTACCTTTACTATACTCAAGTACTCTCATCTCGGCAACAAGTAAATAAAATACTCAACTTTAGCAATACATGCAGAAAGCCCTCGATCTAAAGCATACTTCTACAGATCACATAATGAATATAAATTGCATAAAATCATTTTCAAAGCAAAGGTCCACTCACTCCTGATCCGAGCTAGCTGGACCTTTTGAAGTCTTTCATGTGGGTCGGTTCGTGCCCGTGTGCCTGATTAAACATCATGAATATCTAATTAATAAAACTGCTCGGTATAAGCATTTAAATAACACCCTGACCCCGGCTCCTAGAAGTGCGTGCACTAACTTAGAAACGTTTCGTATGCCCACAAAAAGCTTTACTTACATTTGGATGGTTGAGAAGTACCTCAGGACTCAAAAAGCGCTAAAGTCCCAAAAGTCAACCTGGGACCCCGTGGGCCCACGACCTTACAATTCTGATCCGAAAGCTCCTAGATGTTTTAAAATACCTAGGAAACAAGTCCCGAGAGTTTGACCTCGGTCTAACGGTCAGATTGACCACGATCGTACCATTGGATAATTATTGTAAACCTAACCCTAGGGTTCGCAATTTTGGAGTATCCGGGACTCCGATTCACAATCCATCGAATCCCATACAATCCTGGAAATGTCTTGATCAACAAATCAGAAAATGATTACGATCCAACGGCTCAACTGTATTGAACCTGGAAATCACATAATATGCGAGATCCGTTCGGGTTCAAATGTTGTCGAATTAAGATCGCGAATTCCTATGCGCTCGTGATAGTAGGGGGATCACTCTAGGACTGATTGTGGTACCCACCACATTGCCCACGTGCCGCCACATGCGCCGGCAGCGCGTGGGTGGCTTGATAAATTTCTGGCGGTCGGAAAAACTCCAAATTGCCAGCCCAAACTCCTACCCTAGGTAAAAGACCCTATTTAGAACCACTTTTGTTCTTGGACCTACCCCAAAAATGGCCGGAAGTGGCTGGAATTTCTATCTCAAAATCGATCGAATGCTAACTCTAAATCGAACTCTCTACGCTTCGAATCGATGAAAACCCATCCAACCAACAGCTAGAGCACAAAAAATAGCTAGAAATCCATACCTCACACTTTCAATTTGGTGGCAGAATGAGAGAGAACAGAGCTGTGAAAAATCGACCCAAAACGGGCGCGATTCTTCGATTTCCGCAACTATCTCAGTGGTTGGTGGCGGGAAGCGGCGGGGTGTGTTTAGCGGGGCTGCTGCGGTGGTTTTGGGTCTTGTCTCGTCAGTCGAGATGGAGGGTGGTGGCGATAATGAAGGTTTGGCTGAGGGAAACGCACGGGAAAGGGGGATGCGGGGAGAGAGAAGAGAGACTAAGGAAGAAGAGAGAAAAAAGAGGGTTTTGAAATTCTGACTTAAAAAATTACCATTTTGCCCTCTACGTAATTTGACAGTATTTTCTTCATTATAACTCTGATTCGAGCCCACTACGTATTTATGGACTCGTTTCGTAGCGCTCCAAGCAACGGTACAAGTGAAAATCCCAAATTCCTCTCTGTTAAAAAGTCAACTTTTTCCTTACTAATTTATTCTAGGGGCAAAATTGTCTTTCTCCCTAGTAAATTAAAAATTAAATATTATTTTAAGGACCGGGTTGTTACAACTGTTGGTGGGGATTGGGGGGAGAGGAAAGGGGACCTAGATGTTTTATTTTATAGAAAATTAGTTAAATACCCATTCCTAGACATAGTTCTATAAAAAAAACCTATATCATTTAATGTATATAAACACACACAAAATAAACCCAAAAATTGACAGCTGTTCATTTCTTAAATCCAACAGCAGTGTTTGATTAATTGTTTTGCCCTTTTGCTTTATCTATTAATCAACTTAATCTTCATCAACCAACATCTCGAACTTTCTTCTTCTTCTTAAACAATGGCGAGGTTCATCGAGCTCTGCTTCTAGCTTTTTCTCCTAGTCCAATTCTCAATTGTGTTTTCGTCGTCTCCTTCATAGTGCTCGCCGACTCCATCACTGCAACCCGCCGCCTATTTACCTTCGCTAAAACTCCATCACTGATTCCCTTCCACCATCTCTGTCGGACGCTCTAGTTAATGCACCACATCCTTCTTCACCTCCAGGGCCACCGCAATCATCTCCGTCTCAATCTCCGTTGGTAGACGATAAGCCTCTATTTCCTTCTCCAGCGCCGTCAAATCCGACTAACGTCAACCACAGCAACCTCAAACGGAGACGGAGCTAAGAACTCTCCTTGGAGGAATGAGCCATGCAAAGAAAGCAGAGATTGTACTTGAGATGATCGTTGGATAACATTCGTCAATCTCAATACGGATACGCCGCCATGAGAGAATTTCTCTTAAGTTCTACTCATAGTCTTGCATGCGCAAAAGCTCTTGAAGGTTACTGTGAAAATTTTAATTTCTTGTATTTTTTTTCTTGTTGTTAATTTCTGTGTTTGCTTATTGTATGATTGAATTGAGGTTTTGGTTATGGTGATTCAATTTTGGGATGATTTCTTGTGTAAAATACTTAATTAGTCAATATGAGACATTGATGTATTGCTTTTTCTATTTTAGAATGATATAATAATTGGAATTAGTGATTTAGAATTCATTATGCTTGTTTTTCTCACTGTTGTTTGATGATTTATTTGCTTAGTATCGTCCGCTGTTTTCTTCTTGCATTGTGATGAATGGTCTTGGAGAATCAATAATATTGCATAGAATGAAGTTCTACAAAATCTTGAATGCCAGAACGTTAAAATAAAATCTTGTTACATTGTTAACTTATGACCTGTTAAGTTTTTTCATGAGAATGCAGTGTCTTTTTGGAGTCTGTATTATTATCATATTTCTTATTCTTATTGGCTCTATCTGGGTATGCTATCTAATGTTTGTGAGTAAATTGCCATCTAAGTTCAATTTTGTGTAACCTGATTCTGTAGGCTTATGGGGCAGATTTCAACATCTCTTGATGCATGTCATCTGGAGTTTAGTGTTGGCATTGCTAGATGCAAATTCAAAGAAGGTCCTCCACAACCTGCATTGGTTAGCCTCTTAATAGTTGGAGACTGGGTTAGCCTCTACAAATCCTTGACTTCCTTAGATGAAAATCTTATGTGTCCATATAGTGCTTGCCATTTAATAGCTTACTTTTTACCTTTTCTAACAGCTTACAGCAACATTGTCTCTTGCAGCAGCTTTTGCCTCATTTGGCATAATTGTGTTGTACTTTAGTGGCTTGAGCCACTGCAATTTTGGAGAGGAATGCCAAAAAAACCAAATGGCAGTTGCATTGGCATACCTGAGTTGGGTAACAATTGCAATTTCTTCTCTAATTATGCTATGGCTATTGGCAGCATGTTAGACCACTTGTTTGTATAGGCCATAGGATTTGTTTCAACTCATTGTAGCCTTTCTCTATCATATATATATTTCAAATTTTTTTTTCTTAGAACATAAATAAGAAATTGCAGTGGCAATAGAAAAGGAAACAAACTGGATAGAAAAGGCAGAGAGTGTATGCATTTTTCCCTCCAGTTCTCCACTATGAGTTAGCTAACAATGATTTTGCATACAAGAACTTAAACTATATATTTGTATTGTTGGTGTGGCATCTTGCCACTACATCTTCATTTTCTTTTCTAATACAAATTGAACTAAAGAAAAGAAATTTGATAATTACTGTTCTTGGATTTAGATTCTCAGTAATCAAGGTTCTTTGTAATTTTTAATGCGCAAAACATTGTTTAGTGTTGACTTGATTTTGATGTTTGGTACTGTTTGGATTCTTTATCTTATCTATTATGCAAATGACATGATGTAGTTGTTAACTTCCAATTAGTGGTATGAACAGTTGTTATACTGTTCATACCCTGCAATGAGTTGATTTCTATGACATTGTATTAACAGTATACTTCTATGACATAATAAATACAATATGCTTTTATGACATAGTATTAACATGTTTCAGTAACAAAGCATGCTCTATATTTTACTCTATATATAGCTATGCATTTGAAGTTTATGATATGCATAATGTGATTTTTACTAGGAATATAGTTCTATGACATAGTATTAATAGTGTACTTTTTTTTTCTTGTAGATGTATTTCCTTTTGCCTTTGCGATTGTTTCTGGTGAAATTGTGGACAATTGGAGGTGGTGTCTGCAAAGAATATCGATGTCTTGCTGGACTTTTTTTGGGTTTTTTTATATAGTTTTTTTTGTATGAAATGGTATTAACAATGTACTCTAGATATGGTATTAACAATGTACTCTTTGATATGGTATTAATAATGTATTTCGGGCTTGTTGGGCTTGTTTTGGGTTTTTTTTAAAGTTTTTTGTGTTGGCTTGTTTTAAGTTAATCAATGGCAGTCATGTAATTTATAGGAACTTCAACATTTATTTCTTATTTAATAAATGATTTTTGGGTATGTTTCTAAAGTGCATTTTATATGGGGTTTTTTTTTAATAATTTCAGCCCCTATTTTGGATATACTACTAAAGCTCCCTTTATTTTATTTTATTTATATTTATATTCTTTATTTTGAAAAGGAATTAATTTTTTAATAATTTGTGGACTAAATTGCCTCTCAACAAATAACATTAAGTTTAAAAAAAAATTGATAGAAATTGAGAATAATTGTCCTTGAATTGCTTCAAATTAAAACCACAGGGGCAAAAATGATCAAATTGAAACCACAGGGACCTTAGTAATAGAAGTGATAAACCACATGGACAAAAAATGTGACGTTTTGCAACAAAAAAAAAAAAACACAAACCCATCCCTCTCTTTCTCTATCTTTCTCTCTTCCTTTCTCTCTCCCCATTATTTCTCTCTCTCACCGTCGTTGCACACACAGAACAACCCATTCTTTCTTTTCCCACCTCCCTCCTATATCCAAACTCGCCAAGTCTCTTTCTCCCTCTCCATGTGCCAACCACATCCACTTTGAGTTACTATAGCAACTGCCACAACCAACACAACCACCGGAATGTCCAGTTCAATCTTTGAAGATAGCTTCTCCAACGTTGATGTCATCTTCCTTCTACACTACAACAACTTCCCCACCGACTTCTAGATTTATTGGTTTAAATAATATATTTTTAGGATTAGCTTATTTTCCACGTGGTATCTCCGAATTGGACGTTGGATTTATTTGCTCCCACACAAAACTCACTAATAAAGAGAAAAATTGTTGAAATCGTGCCTCAGGTAGAGTAAATAGATAACCGGAATATGATTGGACAAAGATGTCAATCCCCAATCTAAGTAATAAAATCTTGCAGCATAAGTAAATTAACACAAGCAATCATAAATTTCTCAAAAAAAAAAAAAAAAGTAAATTAACACAAGGATTTTTGTACCCAATGGTACGAGGAAAAACCCAACCGGGAAAAACCTCTAGAAATCCACTAAGAATGGACTATTACAAGACTCAAGAAGATAAACTCTAAACAAGAATCTATCCTTGCCTTACTCAGTCCTTGCTTGAACTCTCTCGAATTGAAGATCTCACGAACAAGCATGCCCGCACATAGCTTCCATTGCACACAGCTTCCTATATGAATATGAAATATGAAGATGCAAACTAGAATTAAAAGCTTCACAAAGTTGCTTTATCATTCTAATTTTTCATGAACTCACCTTTGCTTCTCTCAATATAAATCTCTCAAATCAGTTTTTGCAGAAGTGAGTAACAAAGGTCTTCAAGCTTTCTTTTATATCAACAGAAATCACATTCAAAAGAGTAGGAAAAAGTAGGATTGGTTTTAACGTGAGAAAGAGGAAAACAATTTTGCTGATTGATTTTATTGTGAATTTCATTCCTAATAAAACTAAATCACAAAAATATAGTTTTCCAAATATGATATGCAAATTACTTTGTAGACATAGTCAACCATTGATCTGCTCAATTGGATAAGTCTTGTGGCCCAAGTTAATTTGCCTAAAAACTAGGCCTAAATCTACACAACGAGGACACAATTACAAGTCTAGGAAATTAAGCCAATTCCTAAGTAAATTCACATTTACAATCTCCCCCTTTGGCATTTCCTAGACAAAACCCCAACACAAGGAAAAAAGAAAACCACCCAATCTCAACTTGATCAAGGATTCGACTCTGCACAAGTAAATTTGATAGCATATAGTTGTTAGAGTATCACAACCACAAGTACTCCCCCTCAATATAACCACTTATGCAGAACCAAG
The DNA here is from genome assembly GCA_029378325.1 of Elaeagnus macrophylla. Taxonomy (NCBI): domain Eukaryota; kingdom Viridiplantae; phylum Streptophyta; class Magnoliopsida; order Rosales; family Elaeagnaceae; genus Elaeagnus; species Elaeagnus macrophylla. Next base: position 13,998 of record JARDWI010000136.1, read on the forward strand.
GCTCCCCCTTAATCATAGCAGAACAAGACTCCCCCTTAATCACAGCAGAATGACCAATTAACGTAGGGTTTGGACTAATCTCCCCCTTCACTACTACAAAAAAGCAAAAAGACGACGGTAAATCACCGTCGTGTATTGGGTTTTTCAATGGTCGTGGAATCCACCGTCATCTTTTCCCTCATAAACCACGACGCTAAATCACCGTCGTTGTTAAAATATACAACGTCATCAACAAATACAAAACGACGTCTTTGTACTGCAAAAAGATCTAAAAAAGCAGTCGAGGATGAGAATAGACGACCAACTCTCTAAAAAAACCGTCGTTAAAAAGGAAAAATATGACACATATTAAGAGAACAAGGCCGCAAGATAGACATACAACGACGAAAATTAAAATACGACGACGTTAAATATCATTTTCACGACAATAAAAAATATGACGTCTTTAAATACATTAGAAGACGACGTTATTGATACCTACTACGTCGCATATATAAAAACAGCCGTCGTAAAATTAATTTTCCACTTCGATTTTTCGATAAAAGATGACGTGGAAATAGTTGTCAGTGTCATTATTTACGACGTATGTATTTATAGAGTAGACGTTGAAAAACGAAACAACGTCGGTTACAAATATATGAGAGTCGTATTACAAAATTTATACGTCCTATTTTCAGAAACAAACAACGACGATAAATATTAGACGTTGTTAAATAAAACAACGTCGGAAAAAAATAAAAACAGACGTGTTTAGTCTGCTAAAGTTCTAGAAAATAGTCGAGGATGAGAATAGACGACCAACTCAAACAAATCACCGTCGTTAAAAAGGAAAAATATGACACATATTAAAAGAACAAGGCCGCAAGATATACATACAACGACGACAACTAAAATACTACGCCGTTAAATACAATTTACACGACAAGAAAAAATATGACGTCTTTAAATACATGAGAAGACGACGTTATTGAAATCTACTACGTCTCTTATTTACAAACAACCGTCGTGAAATAAATTTTCCACTTCGATTTTTCTAAAAAAGATGACGTGGAAATAGTTGTCAGTGTCATTATTTACGACGTATACATTTATATAGTCGACGTTGTATTTATATGTATTCATTACTCACGACGCACTTAATAATATAGACGACGTTGAACTTCTAAACAACGTCGGTTCCAAATAAATGAGAGCCGTATTACAGAACATATAGACGGCGTAGATTATGATGAGAGCCGTATTACAAATAACGTCGTTTAATTGTTATTAGACGGCGGTTATAATGAATTTCCGTCGGAATTCATTTCGTTCCTCTTCGTTTATAAAAGAACTTGCGACGTGGAAAATGTATGATGACGTCGTATTTTTTAACGTTCAGATTATATATCTCGTTTTTTAGACGTCGGTATTATGGGATTGGAGTCGTGTTATTTTGAATTACATGGCGGTTCTTAATCCTTCCCCGACGTGATATCCTGAATAATTGCTTCACAATAGCGTCGTGGTTCTTCATTGTTACGTTGCTTTAAGACGTCGGTAAATATGCTGAATAACTGATTCACAATAACGTCGTGTTTTATTTGAACGTAGAAAGTGAAGAAATCACATTACAATATATTACAAAATTAATGTCATACACTGCCAATTACATAAGCATCATTCAATCCATATATCTTCACACCCATCTCGAATATTTTGACCGCCTAACTCACCTACCAGTTCATCAAATGTGTCAACATTTGGCATCCCTCTAGTAAATGGCTCACACTCAATTATCACATCACCTAAGACTTCATCACCAATAACATCATTATATTCTCTATTAGGCATTGATAACACTACCGACCAACCACGATGCATCGGGTCGTCAACAAAAAATATTTGTTTGACTTGAGAAGCCAAAACAAATTGGTCATTCCTATGTCCAATTTTACTCAAATCTACAAGGGTAAATCCAAGTTCGTCGACTACAAGACCAGAACTATCTATCCAATCACACCTAAAGACTGGGATTGTAAACTTTTGGTAGTCAAGGTCCCAAATTTCTTGAATGACACCATAGAAACCCATATTTGAGAGAATTGGGTTTTTATCCTTGGCACTAGCAACTTGCATGGTATGTGCAAGTAAATAAACTCCACTATTTTGAGTTGTCCGCACATCATCTTGTGCCTTGATATTGAATTTAATACCTTTAATAAGATAGCTCCTATATAATGGCACTGACATGTTTGGACCAGCTGCTAGCCACCTTAAATTTTCTGATACGCCATGATTGTCTTCCTCAAGTTCACTTTGAACCTGCAAATTAATCATATCTTAATTCAATCTAACATATAAATAAGAAGAAAATTAAAAGAGAAATATGTTATTCAACAACATATACCTTGAAGCGTAGCCATTGAATGAAAGTGCTATTGTGCTTATCCTGCAGCCACTTTGTTCTCTTTCTAAATTTTGGATAAGCAGTCTTGATGTGGATCATATGTTGCCTACATGACACGAAAAATTCAAGCATTACGGTCCCAAATATAGAAGATAAACATAAGAAATAATTTTAAATGGAAACTTAAAGAATAAAACTCATACGTACTCGATATAAGGTAGGACTTCCTCCGTATTCTCCAAGACATATAGATGTGCTTGATTCAACAGGTCCTGATCAACTACGCTCACTGTGCAACCTGATAATGGCTTTGAAACTCCCATCTTTTGGCTTGAAGGCACTCCAACTGTACTAACATCAGATAAATGCTGAGTACAAAACTCTACCGCTTCTTCAGCTATATACCGCTCAGCAATGCAACCTTCGGGACGAGTACGATTCTGAACATACCCCTTCAGCACTTTCATATATCTTTCAAACGGATACATCCACCTAAAATATACTGGCCCACATAGACGAACTTCTCTGACAAGATGTACTACTAGATGAACCATGATATCAAAGAATGAAGGGGGAAAGTACTTCTCAAGCAAACACAGAGTAACTACTACATCTTCTTCCAACTTATCTAGCTTGGAAACATCAACAGTCTTTGCACATATAGCATTGAAGAAGAAGCACAAACGAGTTATTGCATACCTTGCAGGCTTCTCCAAAACAGAACGAATTGCCACAGGGAGCAATTGTTGCATTAAGGTATGACAATCATGTGATTTAAGGCCAAGAAGTCTTGAATCTTGTAAAGATACAAGATTTTTAATATTTGAAGAATAACCTTCAGGGACCTTCATACCATAGAAAGAATTGCAAACCTCTCTCTTCTCTGCTCTTGACAAATTCCAAGGCCCAGGAGGCAAACGAGTACGTCTTTCTCCATACTCGGGTTGCAAATCAGTTTTGACCCCCATGTTCAATAAATCTAATCGAGCAGCAATCCCATCTTTATTTTTTCCAGGGATCTCCAGCAATGTACCAATGATACTATCGCAAACATTCTTCTCAATGTGCATAACATCTAGGGCATGCCTCACAGGAAGGTATTTCCAATACTCGAGATCAAAGAATATTGATTTCTTCTTCCAACAAACTCTGTCACCATTTTCAACCATATGCAGCACTTCTTCTCCGGTTAATGGCTCTGGAGGTATGCCATATTCAGGTTTCCCATTAAAAGCTGCACGTTGCCTCCTATATGGATGATTGATTGGTAACCATTTTCTATGCCCAATGTAACAAATTTTGTGGCCATTTTTCAACCTGTGACTAGGTGTATCATCGCCGCATATTGGACAAGCTTTATATCCTTTAACAACACAACCAGATAAGTTTCCATAGGCGGGGAAATCATTAATTGTCCACATTAATGCAGCTCTGAGTGTAAAGTATTCTCCATTATGTGCATCATACACTCCTCTAATCCCAACCCACAAGGATTTTAAATCATCAATCAAAGGCTCCAAGTAGACGTCTATATCATTTCCGGGTTGTTTAGGACCGGAAATCAATAAGGTTAACATCATGAACTTTCGTTTCATGCACAGCCATGGAGGGAGATTATATGTAACTAAGATAACCGGCCAACAACTATATCTGCTACTTAGAGAACTGTGGGGATTGAATCCATCAGATGAAAGAGCCAATCTCAAGTTTCTCGGCTCATTACCAAACTCAGGCCATTTATCATCAAGAAGTTTCCAAGACGGGGAATCCGCCGGATGAGACATCTGACCGTCAATTGATTTTCTAGCAGCATGCCAAGTCAAACTCTTAGCTGTCTCATGTGATTGAAACATCCTTTTAAACCTTGGAATTGGAGGAAAATACCACACCACCTTCGCTGGCACACCCTCTTTCAAGATTGAATCTTTGCCTTCCTTCCACCTTGAGATACCACAAGTAGGACAATTAGTTGAATCCTCATACTCCTTCCTATACAAGATGCAATCATTGGGGCATGCGTGCATTTTCTCATAACTCAGCCCCAATGCACACAAAGTCTTTTTAGCCTCATACATAGAGGTTGGTATTGTATTTCCTTCTGGAAGCAAATCGCCTTGAAGTATCAATAATTCTGTAAAACAGACATCACTCATCCCATGTTTTGCCTTCAAATTATACAACTTCACTAATGCCGATAACTTCGTGTACTTTCTACAACCAGGGTACACTGGTTGATCTCCATCCCCAATCACATTGGCAAACTCATACGGATCCGAACCAAAATCACCAAAATCATTATCATCCATATCAATTTCTTCAGACACAAAACTGTACCTACTATGGCCATCATCTTCTTCAACATTTCTACTAGCATTAGTAGTTGCTTCCCAAGGTTCTCCGTGAAATGTCCAATTCTTATAGCTTTGGTCAATTCCATTAAAGTATAAGTGATCCCTTATAATTCCAACCCCAAACAACTTCAAATTAACACATTTAACACATGGACAACGGATATGTGTTGTAGTTAGAAGATTTTCTACAGCAAAGTTCAAAAATGCTTCCACCCCAAACTCATATGCCTTCGATCTTCTATCCGAGTGCATCCATGACTTATCCATCTCCGACACTATAACCTATTATCTATAATAAAGTGAAAATACAGGCAATGACCATCACTATAGCAGATTATACAAAGATCTAATAGCAAGTAATACACAACAGAGACGACGGGTTTTAAACAAAAACAGACGTATTTGGCATATATAGACGACGGATTTTCAACAGACGTCGTCTAATATAAGTAATACAAACGACGGTTTATGAAAAAACCGTCGTGTATAAGTAATACAACGACGGTAGTTTAAAAAAACCGTCGTGTAATCGTCGTCGTACGCCTTAAAATTCGTCGTGTCTCAGTTTATTTTCAAGAACACAAAACCCATTAAGAACACAACATATATATGAAACCAAGCAAGAAACCAACATATACATGAAACCAAGCATGAAAACAATAAATCCATTCCCAATTCAACATAACATAGGGTGATTAAAAGATACGACAAAATTAAATCCATTCCCAATTCAACATAACAGATAATGTAATCCATGAACCCATTAAACAGAAAATCCATGAACCCATACCTATAAGCACATTATTAACAGATCGCAAAGCATATACCTAAAACCCTTTAACAAAACAACCTAATATCATTCAATGAATTTACAAGGGGAAGATAGGGTTTGTACTTACAGGTTGGACGAGCTCACAGATTCGACGAGCCTGGAGAGTGCAACTTTTAATTAGAGCAGAAGTGAGAGAGCGAAATGTTATGTCGCGCGAAATCTGAAATTTTAGGTTTCAGGGATCGAAGTATAAGAATAAGAGCCAAATCTAAAAAAATTTAGGTCGCGCGAAAATTTTTAGAGCGCGCGCGTTATAAAACGTCGAAAGAAAAACCAAGGCGAAAGTTCTACAAGTACCGACGTAAATTTAATATTCCACGACGGAAACTTCATTTTTCGGATTAAGAACGTAAGGCCGTTCATTTTTCGGATTAATTTTAAATTTATTTTGAATTTTTTTATATAACGACGACTGAAAAACCACGTCGGTGTTAAGAAATTAAAGACGTTGTAAATTATATATAAACCGACTTACATATTAAAATGACGTCGTTTAAAGCGTAAACCATGTCGTATGTTTTACTGTACGACGTAAAATATGTATTCCACGACCCAACCACCGTCGTTAAAAATTAATACCCTAAACCCATAAAACTAAATTATACAATTTAAAAAATTAAGTTTATAAAAGGTTTTATGGTTTTAAAGCCTAACATATAACCTAGACTACCCAAAAATTATACTTTAAAAATAAACCCCAATAAATAACAACCCTAATCTCTAAACCCTAGACTCTAAACCCTAAACCATAAAACTAGAAGTGATTTTATGACTCATCAAAACAATTTTGTTTTGGATGGTCATTTTAAATTTTTGTTATTCAAAATGAATTTTTTCAAGGTTTATGTGGAAGAAAATATATCAATGACTTCATAGGAGTTGACTTTTCAATTTTCTGATTTATTTTATATTTATTTTGAATATTTTGATATAAAAATAATAAAATATTCTTACCACAACAACAAACCACGTCGGTGTTAATAAATTGTAGACGTTGTAAATTGTAATAGACTACTAAGTCGTTAAAATGACGTCGTTAAAATGAGAAACCATGGCGGCTATTTAACTATACGACGTAAAATATATATTCCACGACTTAACCGCTGTCGTTACATAAACTACCCTGAACCCTTAAGAAATTGAAGATGTTGTAAACCATAAACGACTCAATTGTTCAAAGAACGTCGTCTAACTATATTTTTACGTCGTATTTGTTTAAAACACGAAACAACAAAATACGACGGTTTTTGACTTTATTAGGTCGTTGGAAAAGTATTACACGTCGGTTAAGCAATTTGTATGTTTGTTTTTTTTTTAATTTAAGAAAACCTCAACAAATTTTTACATTACATATTATAGAGAAAATTTGTACATTATACATAAATATCAAGTGTTCAATAATTGCCCTGTTTAATAATTTGGAAAACAAACTCTGCCCATTCATTCCGGACTTCATCAATGGCTTCTTGGGGGTATGAAGCTTCCTGGTTTCCCTTGGCATACTGCATAAACAATGACTATTAGGGTTTATAAATAAAAAGAAATTCAATCACAGACGACGATATTTTTCATAACCGACGTAGTATATCCATTCAACGACGTTAATTTTACATGACCGTCGTTGATAATACAAAAAACGACGTGAAATGTATGAAGGTAATTTCTTCTTACCTTATTCTCAAACCCCAAGGAAGGATCCATGATGATGTCCCTCATGAAGCGCATCACATAATACCCGCATTCGACATTGCTGGGTTGCTTTGGTGTGCCTGAGAGAGTTTTCCAAATTACATTTTTACGTCCTGCTCGGGCTATGTGGGTATTATATATTTTTAAAGCACTGTTCACGATGTTTTTCGCCTCTTCGTCGACCACACGATTTCCTGGCAGAGGATCCAGAAAATAGACGGTCTCCTTCTTTGCACTTACAATCAGCAAGATCCAATGACGGCTGCACAAAATTAATATAAAAACGACGGTTATTTACAAAAACGACGTATTATAGTATTTCACACGACGAAATAAAGTAGCTAACGACGACATTATATATTTATCACGACGATAAATAAATACCGACGTGGTTAGTAGTTTCAAACGACTAAATAAAATAAAACACCGACGTGGTTAGTTTATAAGCTGTCATTTATTGAAAATCATAAAAACAAAATCCTAAGGAGACTAACCCTGGATTGTAAGGCATCATGAAAATCTGTTCACCGTCTGTCTTCTGAAGTCGAGCTGCTACCAGTCGTGATCTTTCAGTTATTGTGCCAGAGTTGGCACTAACTGTAGCAGGGTCGATAAAGCCAACCATACTGCACATATTGGCTTTTTTCAAAACATCGTGTAAGTACCTAAATATATAAAATAATATAAACAAGTCAGCGCAAAAAAAACACACGACGGTTATGTATAACAAAACGACGTATTATAAGGTTTCACACGACGTACTGAAATAGACAACGACGTTATAATATATTTATCACGACGGTACATACTAACGACGTGGTTAGTTAGTTAAGACGACGCAATAAATAAACCAACGACGTATTATTTTAGAATGACAAACCTCATATATACAGCAATGACAGTAGCTCCTATTTCTTCCATGCCTGCAAATTGTGTAATATCTTCAGGCAGGAGGAAGGTATCGCGCTCTAGACCAAACACCTCCTTATCAATTGTAAAGTGCAGGGTCTTATCCTGAGGCACGAGTGTCGTTTCCACATAACGACAAAGGGTTTTTAAAGAAGATGGCGCCTCCATATTTGAATAATCAACAACTTTAATAACCTGTTTAAAGAAATAAAAAAAATGACGTGGTAATTCAATAAAAACGACGGTTTAAGGAATAAAACGTCGTCTGAAAAGAATTTAAACGACGGTGAAAAAACCGTCGTGGTGAATTATTTATTACGTCTTAGAAAACAATTCCGCCGTCTAAGTTGTAAACAAACGACGGTTTAAAGAAAAATATCGACGTCTGGAATTTTGAAAAACAAATAAAAAAGGCAAAGTTATGTGAACATACCTGGTCGTCATCTTCTTTCTCCTTTTCATCTTGTTTTTCTTCTTTATTCTCTTCATCTATGACGTCGGGAATGATTAACTCCGTCGTCTAAAAACCACAAAGTTTTAAAAATAACGACGTTTAATGGCGTGTAAAACAAGTAAACTAAATACGACGTGGTATTGAAATACAAACGACGGTTTATTTTTAAAATCGTCGTGGTATGTATTTCAAACGACGGTTTTATTAATAATAACGACGTCTAATGGTTTTTAAAAAAACAGAGAATTCAAAGTTCAGATATGTTACCTTTTCTTCCTGATGTTTCCCATTTTTGGCAGTATCATCCTCAAAATGTAGGGATCTCACATCACCTCCAGAGCAGCTTGCTTTGTCAGACATTGGATTTTTGGGACTTTGGCTAATTCTGGGTTTAAGCATGCTTGGATCAAAATTGGGAATTAATTGGGAAAGCTGACTCAGGAAATGCTCCCTCTCAGCCTCTACCAATTGTTTCGTTCTAGCCTCCATCCTTAAAGCCTCTTCCCTTGCCTTAGCCTCCATCTTTTTAGTCTCTTCTTGAAGGAGAACTCTTAAACTGTCCTTCAAACGGTCGTCAAAGCTCACTCTCTGTGGTTTGGGTAAATTGAAATATTGCTTTGGTGAAATCCCAGCACCTACTCCTCTGACTCTGCCTGGATGCTCGGGGCCCAAAGCCATGGTCAGCACATCATTGCTGCCAGATACTGTGACTTTGCCTTCCGAGACTTGTTTTTGCAATTCATCCTAAAACAAAGATATATAAAAAAGTAAGAACAAAAACACACGACGGTTATTTATATACAAACGACGTATTATATAATTTCACACGACGCAATAACATATAAATCGACGTTATTATAATTTATCACGACGGTAGTTATACCGACGTGGTTAGTTTTTTAAAACGACGAAATGAATAAACCACCGACGTCTTATGCTTTATTTACAGATAACAGAGGGATGATTCAATATTCACACCTTTAACGACGTTGTTTAAAACATTTCGACGTAGTAATTTAATACAGACGACGCGAAATTGAACCACCGACATCTTATGCTATAATTACAGAAAACAGAGTTGTGATTCCTATTTAGACCTTTAACGACGTGTTTTAAAAAATGTCGACGTGGTAATATCATTCACACGACGCAAAATATAACATAAGACGTAATAAGAATTATTCACAGTTTAATAAAAATTTAAAACAGAGTGAGTAGGCTTACAATTAATTTTGCTTTCTCTGCCACCTTTGGATCAGGGATGTTACCATGTTTGTCCTGTCTAGCTCTCTTCCATAAGGTAGATCGATCAATTTCTACCCCAGGCATGGTTTCCTCCAATTGATCCTCCAATCCAGCATATCCTTTTCGAGACAATCGATGATTGTACTCGAGTTTCTCCCTAATCTGTGAATGTTGAGAATGCACAGACTGAAAATCTTTGGATAGCCTTGAAGCTACAAAGGCATCCCATTGTGCTTTCTCTATGAATTTATATGTTTCAGGGGGTTGGCTTAATTTCTCCCTGTCATTGGTGTATGGAAGGATATAATGCCTCGTTAGTGTAGACTTGAAATCCTTCCATTTTTTGGCAGCAGAAGATAAAACAGAGGTCTTGCCCCCTTGGCCTACGACAAAAGCCATGTCAACTGCTTCCCAAATCTGCTCCTTTATATCCTTTGGGATTTGGGACCATTTCTTGTCCACAAGTGGGATCCTGGAGCGTGCCAAGACACCAATATACGACTGCATCTCAATATGTGCTTGGCCAACACCTTTCCCCCTTTTATTGTACTCAACAATTGGCCTCAGTTTCTGAAGCTTTCTCTTCACAACACGAGGCATTGTGCTCATACCTCGACCAGTCTTTGAATCATCAGAGATTGTTGTCTGGCTGGTTGGTTCTGTCTCAGCAGATGATGAAGCAAACTTCATCTTCTTCGAAGACTTCATCTCCTTCGAAGACTTGTCTTGAGGGAGCTACCACTCCAAGCTTCTTGGAGCCAGAATCCTTAGTTTGTTGTTGAGAAACCATTTTAACAGACAAAACTGCAAGTGAAAATATTTCAGGAAAAGATTAAGAACACAAACGACGGTATTAAAAAAATACGACGTATGATATGATTTTAGACGACGCAATGAAATAATCTCAGACGTAATAAATGTTTAAAACCATTATTTATATAACGTCGTGGTATATATGTTCACACGACGTCAATAGTAATACACCGTCGTGGTAAAACTATTATTTATATAACGTCGTGGTATTTATGTTCATACGACGTCAATAGTAATACACCGTCGTGGTATTAACATTCACACGACGTAAAACAATAAGATATTTTTCGTCTATATTAGATACCAACCCTAGTTTCTTTTTCTTTATATTTTATCAAATAAGGGAAAAACAAAAACCATTGTTCAGAGAAATCAAACCTGCAATTAAACAAGCATATAAAAAAAGACTATTATTTTAAAAACAACTTTGTCAATTTTCAGACGACGCTAGAACAACTGACGAACCGTCGTGGTCTACTACCGTCGTCTTATTTAGTTGAGGTAGTTGTCTTCAAAGTTGGAAACTTTCCCTCTTTGTCTGTATATTTTATCAAACTTGGAAAGAAGTAAAATGATTTTGGCCAGAAAAAAGGTAAAAAGATTTTTCAAACAAAAAACGTATGAGCATGCAAAACAGTAACCAAAATAGTGAAAATGAAAGCTTACCTTTTGCGTGCAATGAAAGCAAGAGGAAGATGATCGATGTTTAAATTCAGAGACGACGAAGAAGACGAGAGGAAGACGATGAGAAACTCTGACAATGCTCTGACAAGGAAAAAAGACGAAAAGTTTTCTCTGGGAGATTGAAATTTTTAATCGGGTTTGGAAACAGTGCATGTGTAAGTCGAAAAGTTGCTTACATATAAAACCATTTCAAAAAAATAATACGGCGGTTACATTTAACTACGTCGTTTTTAACTAACACGACGCAATATTTTTAGTTCGACGTGGACTCATTTCATTTAACGTCGTTAGGTTTAATATAACCGACGTGGATTTTAATTTTTAAATTATGAATAGAATTTATTCCCTTGAACTTTCAGTTTATTTTTCAATTACAGTGCGTTATAAATAGAGTTTTTTATACCGGACGTGAAATTTAAAATAAACGGAAATTAATGTTGTAAGGACGCTGATTTAAATAAAATAAGAATATAAAAAAACGACTTTATTCATTTTGTATTACATTAGTTCAGTTCTTCTCGTCTTAGAGTACACGTCTTACATCTAAAGACGACGTAATTATGATGTCTGTTCTAAAGGAATTGATTTACTCGTATTTCAAACGTCTATGGTCATAAGTATAACCGTCGTTGGTAATGTTTACTTCTGATTGCAAATTTGCAACGGACTTAGTGTTATAATATCTTGTTCATAAACAAGACGCAACACTACATCATCAACTTCCGAAAGGAAATTGTTCTCAATCTGATTTCAAATTGCTGTCATCTGTTAAGATTTACTGGTGAACAAGTTCCATCTGTACAGATTTGTAACTTCCTTGTAGGATCTCAGAAGAAGATCTGATTATGTCGATGCGTAAGTGTTGGTTTATATAAACCGTCGTGGTGTTTTCAATTCTTGACATTAAGTATATCTTGAACCTAGACAAGTCTGCAGAAAGATAAGGACAAACTTCAAAGAAAGAAAATTAGCTTAACAAAAATTCTTATTAGCGACGGATTTTAATATTTAAACGTCGTAGTATAAATGCATAAATACGACGTGTTAGAATTTTATAGTACGATTTAAAGAGAACGTCGTAGAACTATACAATAATGACGTCGATATATTTATATTTGTCGTCGTTGTAAATTAATTTAATACGGCGATATTTTGTATTTTACAGCCGTGGATTTGTTTGTAATTAGACAGCGTCTTATACGAAAACCTCGTCGTGTTATTTTATAAGTAAAAACGGCGGCTTTTATTGAAATCGTCGTCTTTACTTTCTACGTCGGTCGATTCATAACTTCTGCCGTTCTTTGTTGGCTTTGATTTTACACTGCGGAAATCTGTTTCAAATAGACGTCGGTTTTTTAATTAAGGTACGTCGTTGTTTTTGAACAGCCATTTGAATCTCCCTTTTTAGTTGTCTAAGGTGGTATTACACGACGGTGTTTTTAGAACCGTCGTCTTTTTAAAAACCACGACGGTTTTTCAATTAGACCGTCGTTGTTTTTGACGTCATTTATTCATTTTTAGTAGCTAAGTGGTATTAACGACGGTGTTTTTAGTAAACCGTCGTTTTTTAAAAACCACGACGGTTTTCACTTAGACCGTCGTTTGTTTT